>JAWNME010000107.1:0-11469 GCA_035044385.1 Drosophila neutralis
AACCACAATACACTGGGGTTTCCACACCTGCTAGGTACGATTATAAAAATGTAGCATACTTTTAGGTATAGTTTTCATTTGGAGCAGGTACATTGTGGACACGTGGGTGCCATAAAACCCGGATTTTTAACCTAAAGTTGAGTATTTTCGGTATAAGTAGACCAATACTTCGTAGTCAGTATAGTTTTATCCTGCATCTCGGGTGCAATAAGCCAAAAAGGACTCTGGACAAACAGACTACCATTGCACAACGGAAACTCATCCTGGAACAGTTCCAAAACGGATATTCACATCGCCAAATAGCTGAAATGGTCAGTCTGAGCAACTCAACTGTGTATAACAACATTCAGCGCTTCGTCGACGCAAATCGGATTGAGGACAAGGGCAGAATGGCACCAAACAAGATTTTAACCGAAGAGGAGGAGCGAAGGATCACCAGGAAAATAAGGGGAAATCCCAATATATCGGCTCCAAAAGTGGCTCAACAGGTGGAGGATGAAATGGGGAAAAAGTGCTGTGTGGAAACTGTGTGCATGTTTCTGCGCAATCTTGACTTTAATGCCCGAGTACCACGGAAGAAGCGCTTGATAAGCGTGAAAAATAAAGGGACTTGGATGACGTTCGCCAAAAACCACTTGGACAAGGATTTGGAGTTCTGGAACACAGTCATATTTGCATATGAGTCCAAATTCAACATTTTTCACTCAGACGGACGGAATTGTGTGTGGCGACAGTCCAATACTGACCTGAATCCCAAACACGTAAAGGCAACAGTCAAGCATGGTGGAGGAAGTGACATTTCATGGGTATGTATCTCGTCAGCCGAATTCCGGAATTTTGTGATTTTTGAAACAACAATGGACAAGAATGTGTACTTCAATATACTAAAGGAAAATTTACTCCAAAGTGCCGAGAAGGTAGGAATCCGACGTAATTTCCGGTTCAACCAGGACAACGATCCCAAGCATAAGGCCAAGATAGAACAGTCCTGGCTCATCAGGAACTGCCCCCACATGATAATTCCACCGGCCCAGTCTCAAGATTTAAATGTTTTTGAGAATTTGTGGGCTCTGCTGGAAAATAACATCCGGAAGCACAGAATATCCAGCAAAGAAGACCTCAAAAATGCTCTGCGGGATGAGTGGAGCAGAATCAGCCCAGAAGCTACCAGGAAGCTGATATCTTCCATGAATAATAGGTTAAGGGAAGTTGTTAAGGCTTATGGATATCATGCTAAGTATTAACATCCTTATTTAAGTTTTTATACTCCAAATATATTATTTTATTTATACCTGGCCAAATAAAATTTCCCCTCAAAAAAGTGTACTTTTTCACATAACTCTACCTAGCGGGTGGGGAAACCCCAGTGTATTGGGGTCATATATTAATTTTGGTGGTTAATACATGTACCTAAGATCGGTCTTTGGAATTTCTGAAAAATAATGAATGCTTAGCTTATGGCAGGCAATTACGTTTTTTCTTTGACAATGTTCGCAATAAGGTGTCCGCCACTGTATATTAACCACCAAAATTAATATATGACCCCAATACACTGGGGTTTCCCACCTGCTAGGTTCCATTATAAAAATGTAGCATACTTTTAGGCATAGTTTTCATTTGGAACAGTATAAACAAAACAATATATTTGGAGTATATTAACTTAAATAAGGATGTTAATACTTAGTATTATATCCTTTAGCCCTAACTACTTCCCTTAACCTATTATTCATCGAAGATACCAGCTTCCTGGTAGCTTCTGGGCTGATTCTGCTCCACTCATCCCGCAGAGCAGTTTTGAGGTCTTCTTTACGGGATATGCTGTGCTTCCAGATGTTATTTTCCAGCAGAGCCCACAAATTCTCAATAACATTTAAATCTGGAGACTGGGTCGGTGGAATTATCATGTGGGGGCAGCTCCCGATGAGCCAGGACTGTACTATCTTGGCCTTATGCTTGGAATCGTTGTCCTGGTTGAACCGGAAAGTACGTCGGATTCCTAGCATCTCGGCACTTTTTAGTAAATTTTCCTTTGGTGTGTTGAAGTACACATTCTTGTCCATTGTTGTTTCAAAAATCACAAAATTCCCGAATCCGGCTGACGAGATACATACCCATGCCATGTGACTTCCTCCACCATGCTTGACTGTTGCTTTTACGTGTTTGGGATTCAGGTCAGTATTGGACTGTCGCCACACATAATTCCGTCCGTCCGAGTCAAAAATTGTGAATTTGGACTCATCTGAAAATATGGCTGTGTTCCGGAACTCCAAATCCTTGTCCAAGCGGGTTTTGACGAACGTCATCCAGTTCCCTTGTTCACAACGAACCGAGTCGACTTGTAAGATCGAACTGAACTGCTCTGATGAGCAGGCTCTTTATTTATACAAAAATGCTTAGTCTAAATGTATGTAAAATGCAGCTGGATCGGGGCCTGTCGATGAAGGCAGCTGTATCGGGGCCTGACAATGAAGGCAGCTGGATCGCGGCGACCGTCGATGAAGGCAGCTGGATCGGGGCTTGTCGATGAAGGCAGCTGGATCGCGGCCTGTCGATGAAGGCAGCTGTATCGCGGCGATCGTCGCGCCTCGAGCTGCCGGCAACCCGTCGCCAGCAATAACGGTAGTTGCGCATTCCACTTCAGCAGCAAGTACTGCGATGAACAAGGCTGGCCTGCATGGGTCAGGCATCAGCTAATCAGAGCGTCAGGCAGCTGGATCGCGGCGATCGTCGCGCCCCGAGCTGCCGGCAATCCCAGGTGTCCACAATGTACAGTGGCTCGAAGCTTATTCTGATCAGGGTCAAAGATAAAAGGAATTGCCTGCCATAAACAAACCATTCATTATTTTTAAAAAATTCCAAAGATGGTAGGTATATATATTAACCACCAAAATTAATATATGACCCCAAAACACTGGGGTTTCCCCACCCGCTAGGTAGGATTATAAAAATGTAGCATACTTTTAGGCGCATTTTTCATTTGGAGCAGGTACGGTGGCTCGAAGCTTATTCTGATCAGGGTCAAGGAAAAAAAGGAATTGCCTGCCATAAGCTAACCATTCATTATTTTTCAGAAATTCCAAAGACCGATGGTAGGTATATACAGTGACTCACAGTTCAAATCGAGCATTGTCAATGAAAAAAAGTAATTGCCTGCCATAAGCTAACCATTCATTATTTTTCAGAAATTCCAAAGACAGATGATAGGTATATATATTAACCACCAAAATTTATATATGGCCCCAATACACTGGCGTTTCCCCAACTGCTAGGTAGAGCTATGTAAAAAAGTACCCTATTTTGAGGGGAAATTTAATTTGGATCAGTATAAATAAAATAATATATTTGCATTATAAAAACTTAAATAAGGATGTTAATACTTAGTATGATATCCTTTAGCCTTAACAACTTCCCTTAACCTATTATTCATGGAAGATACCAGCTTCCTGGTAGCTTCTGGGCTGATTCTGCTCCACTCATCCCGCAGAGCAGTTTTGAGGTCTTCTTAGCTGGATATGCTGTGCTTCCGTATGTTATTTTCCAGCAGAGCCCACAAATTCTCAAAAACATTTAAATCTTGAGACTGGGCCGGTGGAATTATCATGTGGGGGCAGTTCCTGATGAGCCAGGACTGTACTATCTTGGCCTTATGCTTGGGATCGTTGTCCTGGTTGAACCGGAAAGTACGTCGGATTCCTACCTTCTCGGCACTTTGGAGTAAATTTTCCTTTAGTATATTGAAGTACACATTCTTGTCCATTGTTGTTTCAAAAATCACAAAATTCCGGAATCCGGCTGACGAGATACATACCCATGAAATGTCACTTCCTCCACCATGCTTGACTGTTGCCTTTACGTGTTTGGGATTCAGGTCAGTATTGGACTGTCGCCACATACAATTCCGTCCGTCTGAGTGAAAAATGTTGAATTTGGACTCATATGCAAATATGACTGTGTTCCAGAACTCCAAATCCTTGTCCAAGTGGTTCTTGGCGAACGTCATCCTAGCCGCTTTATTTTTCACGCTTATAAAGCGCTTCTTCCGTGGTACTCGGGCATTAAAGTCAAGATTGCGCAGAAACATGCACACAGTTTCCACACAGCACTTTTTCCCCATTTCATCCTCCACCTGTTGAGCCACTTTTGGAGCCGATATCTTGGGATTTCCCCTTATTTTCCTGGTGATCCTTCGCTCCTCCTCTTCGGTGAAAATCTTGTTTGGTGCCTTTCTGCCCTTGCCCTCAATCCGATTTGCGTCGACGAAGCACCGAATGATGTTATTCACAGTTGAGTTGCTCAGATTGACCATTTCAGCTATTTGGCGATGTGCATATCCGTTTTTGTGGTGTTCCAGGATGAGTTTTCGTAGTTCAATGATAGTCTGTTTGTCCATAGTCCTTTTTGGCTTATTGCACCCGAGATGCAGGATAAAACTATACTGACTACGAAGGATTGGTCTACTTATACCGAAAATACTCAACTTTAGGTAAAAAATCCGGGTTTTATGGCACCCAGGTGTCCACAAATGTACCTGCTCCAAATGAAAACTATACCTAAAAGTATGCTACATTTTTATAACCCTACCTAGCAGGTGGGGAAACCCCAGTTTATTGGAGTCATATATTAATTTTGGTAGTTAATACATGTACCTACCATCGGTCTTTGGAATTTCTGAAAAATAATGAATGGTTAGCTTATGGCAGGCAATTACTTTTTTTCATTGACAATGCTCGATTTGAACTGTGAGCCACCGTATATTAACCACCAAAATTAATATATGACCCCAATACACTGGGGTTTCCCCACCCGCTAGGTAGAGTTATTTGAGGGGAAATTTGAGGGGAACTTTCCTAGTTGGTGCGCGGATTTACCTGGAGCAAAACTCTCGCGAACAGGTGAACTCTTCGAAGCTGACCAGGGGCTGCAGTGAACTGAAATAGAAACCAAGTGCCATCGACAGTGCTAATAATCAGTGCAATTGTAAATTAAATAGTACAATTCAAATAAAACCAATCATTCAATTTAATATATATAAAATTCCATGTGTCGTTGATTATCGCATCGCGATCAAATATAAATTTGTTGCGCGAACCCGCAGCTGAGTTTAGCTAAGCCGAAAGAATAGGTTCGTTACAACTGGGGCCCAATTTTGGTGGTTGCGATAATTAACACACTTTATATATATTGAAAGAACAAAAATGGTTCGTGCGTGGTTATACAACCTCAAAAAGGAGGAAGTAGTAAAGTATGGAGAAGAATTCCAAGAGGAACTAAGTGGCACACTGGACGCTATGCGTCGACAATTCGGAGAGTGGGTGGACACTCACGAATCCAGACCACCACAACACGCGGATTACGGAATTGGCGGCGATACATGGCAGAGCGTCACCGGCGAGGGACACAGTGCCGTTTGCGGATGCAAAAAAGGCGGCGTACGTCGAGGTCGCCCATTTGAGCATACCGATAACCAGCACAGCAGCGCGCTCACGAGATGCCAATCACACAGTATGGAAAACAACGGCACCACAGCCATCGAAGAGGGTATCAATACGCGAGCACGCGGCGACGACTATGGCCCAAGAATACCCAAGGGTAGCGAAGCAAGTCCGGGAATGGAATTTTCGCTTCGACGGCACAACGGAGCCGCTCGAATTCTTGGAGCAGGTCGAGTGGTAAGCGGATACATATGGGCTCAACCTGGATCTGGTTCCCAGGGCCCGAACTCCTTCAGGGAATGGCTTTGAAATGGTACGTAGCCAATAACCAGCACTGGACAAGCTGGGAAACTTTCATCCAGAGTTTTCAAAGGTATTTCCTCGCAAGAGACTATTTTGAAAACTTAAAGGAGGAAGTGAATCTCCGACGGCAGGCTATAAACGAGCCATTCAAAGCGTACATGGTAGACATGCAGACGCTAATGCGGCCACTGCAATTTACGGAAGCCAAGCAACTGCTCAAAATCTATAACAACAGCCTCCCAGACCTGCGAGCATATGCACGGCCAGATCAATTCAGCGATTTAGAGGAATCCATGTATTTGGCCGTCGTGTTTGAGGAGCTCGAGGCTGACGGAGAGAAGTTAAGACAGCAAAGCCACACGGAGCAGCCGACGTACAACGCTCCACAGCAGAGGCAGGTACAGCCTTAGCACATACACATGGAACAGCCGAGGTACAACGCCCCACAGCAAAGGCAAGTACAACCTCTACAGAGATTTAGGGAGCCACCACGACGACATATGGAGGCCCCACAAATGAGTCGCTTCCGTCAGATAGAGTCAGCGCCAAGGCAAGACGGCTCACGGCTTATGAGGTTAGCTGACAGTGGCCGGACACAGAGAGCCGAAGCCGACGCAAGTCCCAGGGCGGCCCCGAGGACGAGACGCGACAGCATCCAAACACACATACACAATCCAGCGATGGCCTGCAGACTCTGTGGCCAGGAGGGACACCCAGCGGCAGATAGTACGACCGCTAAGCTGGATTATTGTTGGATGTGCGGACGTATTGGAGTTCGTTCGTCGGTATGTTGTCCTTCGGGAAACGGACACCGGCGTCCGCCACTGAGGGGCGAGCGGGAGCCGAACAGAACAGCCCCAAGACGCTAATCGGCAGCCTACAGGACGAGGAAGAGCAGCTGACAGCGACCGTGGAAATCGGCAACTGTCAATACAAGGCTACGATAGACACAGGGGCCACGAGTAGTTTCGTTGGCGAGGAACTAGCTCGGGGACTGGTCAAGCAATATGGACATCACACTACTTATACTTCTAGGAGTAATAGATGACTTAGTTCTTGGATGGGATTTTCTGTCTGGCATGGGCACGGTCTTAGAGTGCGCCAGACTGAAGACAAAGATACCCAAAGATGGACCACGAGAGCATCAGGAGGAGAGACTGTCCGTGGCAAAGACGGTCATACCACCAGCAGATCAGGACGCAGAAATCGACGACTTTTTGCAACGGGAAATAGCCGCATTCGAGGCCATTGAGGGAACATCGCCCATAGCGGAGCATCTAATTGTCATGAGTGACGATCGACCGATAAAGCAACGATACTTCCCTAAGAATCCCAAGATGCAGGCCGTAATCAACGAACAAGTTGATGAACTGCTGGCCAAGGGATGCATCGAGCCTACAAAAAGCCCACACAGTGCTCCAATAGTGATGGTGAAAAAGAAGACGGGTAAATGGCGCCTCTGCGTAGACTTCAGGCAATTGAATGCCAAGTCGATAAAGGATGCGTACCCGTTACCAAGAGTTCACCATATCCTGGACCAGCTGAGAGAGGCGAGATACATCTCGAGCTTGGACCTCAAGAACGGCTACTGGCAGATCCCGATGGAAAAAGGGAGTCGAGAGAAGACGGCATTTACAGTTCCTGGGAAAGGACTGTTCCAATGGAAAGTGATGCCATTTGGACTCCATTCGGCACCAGCTACGTTCCAGAGAGCCCTGGATCGCGTGATCGTCCCCGAAATGATGCCAAATGCATTCGCATATTTGGATGACATCATCGTGATCGGGAAGACACGAAGTGTTCCGACGGCTGAGGGCAGCAAACCTAAAGATAAACGTGGACAAGTGCGACTTCTTCAAGAAGGAGCTGAAATATCTCGGTCATCAGGTCACGGAAGATGGAATCCGCACTGACCCAGAGAAGGTAGCTGCTATCGCCGAACTAAAACAGCCTGAAAACGTGAAAGAGCTTCGGCAATACTTGGGAGTGGCATCGTGGTATAGGCGTTTTGTACCAGATTTCGCCTCAAAACAGAGACCAAATGGGAATGGACCGAAGAACGGCAGGAAGCCTTCGAGACGGTGAAGTCAAAGCTAACACAATCCCCGGTGTTAGCATGCCCAGATTTCTCAAGGCCATTTTGCTTGCAGACGGATGCTAGCAATTATGGCTTGGAAGCGATACTGAGCCAAAACTCAGAGGATGGTAAACGGGTCATATCGTATGCAAGTAGATCTTTAAATGGTGCGGAGCGCAACTACTCTGCGACCGAAAAACAGTGCCTTGCAATAATCTGGGGCATATGGAAGCTGCGACTTTACTTGGAAGGTTACCACTTCACCGTCATCACGGACCATATGGCACTGAAGTGGCTCAACTCCATCGAAAGCCCCTCAGGCAGGATTGCGAGATGGGCACTGGAGCTGCAACAATTCGATTTTGACGTCAAATACCGGAAGGGGAACCTGAACGTTGTTGCAGATGCCCTATCTCGACAACCCCTGAAGGAGACATGCCGCAGAATCTCAACGGTGGAAGACGCGATGGACCAAGCATATAAAGACTGCCACTGGATCCAAAACATGCGAACCACCATAGCCAAAAATCCCAGAAAGTTCCCAGACTACATGGAGGAGTCTGGAAACTTGTACAGGCACATCCCTCACAGAGCCGGAACAGAGGATGTGACAGCCTGGAAATTGTGTGTGCCAACCGGCAAACGGTCAAAAGTTCTAAGCGAGAACCATCGCCGCCGCAGGCCATACGGGAAGCCGGAAAACAATAGCCCGAATAGCAGCACGCTACTTGTCTGAGGCAGCAGCAGCCAACAACCAATTAATTATAAGTATCGATCAAATAAGTAACGTAACTTTATAACGTCATTTGCATGCCCATCCCTGGGTTTTGTCTTCGCCTTGCACATGTAAGTTTATCTATCAATCACTCTCGAATTAGCCCTCGTCGGTTGTGCATGGGCAAACGAAACACGCGCATAAAATCAAATTTGTCAAACAATGTAATTCATCAAACACATAAAACAAGCAACAATACTGTAAACTAAACCTATACATATTAATACAAAACTAGATAAACTAAATACAGGAAATTAAAATAAATCACACAAAATTCATAAACTAATTCGCAAACAGGTGACCGCAAAAAAGCGCCTCCTCTAAACACTACTGTTGGCCAGGCTTATACAGGGATGTTCGAGCATATGTTCAACAGTGCGAAATATGCCAACAGTATAAGCCGAGTCAATTGGCCGCGGCAGGACACATGCTGACCCAGATACCTGAAGAGCCCTGGAGCACGGTGTGTGCAGTCTTTGTGGGACCACTACCAAGATCTACACATGGAAACACGATGCTGTTGGTCTTCATAGACCGCTTCTCGAAGTGGACCGAAATGGTGCCACTTAGAAGCGATACAACAGCAGCACTGCAAAAGGCCTTCAGGGAGAGGATTCTGGCACGGTTCGGTGTACCAAAGGTGTTGATAACCGACAACGGCACACATTTCACCAGCAGGGCGTTTAAAAATTTCCTGGAAGAGATGTGAATCAGACACCAGTTCACGGCGCCCTACACGCCACGGGAAAATCCAACGGAACGCGCAATTCGCACGGTAAATATGATGATCGCGCAGTTCACCAAGAACAACCAGAGAAGATGGAATGAGGCGCTACCCGAGCTGACACTGGCAGTCAACACCAGCGTATCTAGCACTACAGGGTACAGCGCGGCCTTCATCACACAAAGTCGGGAGCCGAGGCTGCCGAAAGCGTTGTTCGACGAAGTGGCCATCGGTACGGGTCAAATAGCCCAATCGCCGACGGAAAATGAAAATAAGCTCAAGGAAATTTTCGAAATCGTTCGGCGGAGCTTAGAGAAGGCCTCTCAGGACAAAGCAAGGCACTACAACCTTCGACGCAGGCAATAGAGCCCCAAAATCGGAGACAGGGTTTGGGTGAAAGTACACCACCTGTCAAATGCGGCGGAGGGATTCGCAGCCAAACTGGCACAAAGATACGGCGGCCCGTATCAAGTCGTGGATTTCACGTCGTCAGTGATCTGCAAACTGAAGAGCTCAGCGGAGAAGCGGATAATTACGGCCCATGTGAGTGACCTGAAGCCACACAGCAAGGAGACGGGTGAGTCCCAAAATCCCAAAAATTAAAAAGGGGAGGAAGATAAGTATGACTCCAAAAACAAAAACTGGAATCACACCTATACACCTGAATTAAAAAAATAAAAAAAAAATATATATAATTACGTTTTTGTGGAGTGCTGTACCGGTGGCGCCAAATGAAGAAACTGACAACGGGTTTTTAAGGATAATATTAATTTTTATTTAAAGGAACAGACGTCCTCTCCGCTTCACGTACAAAATCACTCTCAACTTATGCTAGTAGTTTATTTAAAATGAAAACTCGCATTTGCCTCTTGTGCGATGTTGCAGCTGTGTCGCTGCTATCCTATTGGTGGAGGTGTCGGATGGCCCGCTTGGGTCTGGCGATGGTCCACTTGAGTTTTATGCTAGCTCACTTGTAGAGTGCACTGACGGAGTCTAATCCGGGTGGCCCACTTGAGTTTTAGGTTAGCTCGCTTGCAGAATGCAATAGGTGTTGTATTACACTTTGGGTTATGATCGCTAGGACGGCGTTTCTTGTGCGCTGCCGTTGCGGTCGCAGTGTGCGTGGACATGAGAGATCAGCGTGATCTGGATATGTCACTTCCCCATCCCTTAGAAATGAGCTTGTCCTCAAGCGTTAGAGTATAGGGTATAGCTGTAAGTTTTCGATGGTTGCTTGGTTTTCTTGTTCGACGTGTGGTGTCGGTGCTGTACTATTCTTATACTTAATTATTAGTTGTTTAGGTAAATTTTTTGAATTTTAACAAAGAATAGCTTATTATTACTATTGACAATACTGTCACTAATGTTAAGCTTATGATTAACAAGGTATTATTTGTTTTTGTATGTTCTCTTATGCAAGTATATATTTTTATCTTTAATAATTTCTGTGAATCAATATTTAATTAAATTTGTTCATATTTATTTTCTTTTTCTTTTTAAATTTTGTTTTATAAAGTGTGATTTTTCGGCCTCTATTCGTTTCTTTGAAATGTTTGCTATCTAGTTGTTTTGTCATGCTTTTTATTTTCTGAATGGATTTGTTATTTTTGATTTGAATAAGTAGCATTTCTCTATAGTTTGTATCTACTTTGTAAGTTTTTCTTTTGTCAGTTAGCTTATTGATCTTGTTAATTTTATTCAACTGGGTACTGTATGCTGAATGTATATACCTTTTGTTAGTGGTGGGTCCTTATATTCTTCTGCCCTATTTTCGTTAGTATATTCTTTTACCTTATTTTCATTTTCATATTCTTCCTCCTTATTTTTGTTTTTATATTCTTCTCTCGTATTTTCGTTATTATATTCTGTCGGAGGCAGCAGCAGCCAACAACCAATTAATTATAATCATAAAATAAGTAACGTTACTTTCTAACGTAATTTGCATGCCCATCCCTGGGTTTTGTCTTTGCATTCTTTCATCTTCACCTTGCACATGCAAGTTCACCGCACACTCTCGATTTAGCTCGCGTCGACTGTGCATGTGCAAGTGAATTACGCGCATCAAAGCAAACATAAAAACATACAAACATACATACATACAAACATACATCGCTTTAAACGAAATATATTGTGAATTTAATATTAGCGAATAGAGTGA
>JAWNME010000110.1:0-14567 GCA_035044385.1 Drosophila neutralis
ACTGTAGACAATTCGTAGCTAAAAATGGTGCTGCCTTTGTTCCATATGTAACTGTTTTTAGTCAGTAGTATTTTAGATGCTCTGGCGCTATACTATGGACTGATAGTTTTGATCTTTGGGATTTATCTGAATCTGAAGAAACATTTTTTCAATGCCCGCTGTGAATACATATTTGTGCATTCTAAACCGGAGCATGATTGAAAACATTGAATTTTGCACAGTTGGTCCCTTGTGCATCAAGTCGTTGAGTGAATTTCCTTATGACGTGACTGCAGAAGCATAAAAAACTACTCTTAATTATGTTGTAGAGCTATCGGAGCTTGACTACACAATGATGTGGTATGAAATAGCTACTTCGTTTGAGTGCATTTCTTTTATATGACCCAATCTTCGTATTGCTAGATCACAACTCTCCCCCCCAGGGCTGAAGCGTTTTCAAAACTGGAAGTCGAACGATGAGTTTCTTGTCGACTGCAATTTCGTTTCGACTGTTTTACCGAAAACATTTTTCGCATTGTTTATCCAACGGCAATGCAAGATGTTTTCGTTTCGAATGAGTATAGTTCCCAAAATTTTGCTATTTGTTGATCTAACTTATCTTCTTCAGTTAGTACTGAGCATGTACTTTTTGTCAACGATGCATCTTGAAGTTTTCCTGCTATAATCCACCCTAGCTTGGTTTTTTGTAGTCTTGGCATTCATCTTCCAATTTTTAAATGTTTATTTTGAATGATTTCAAAATATTGTTCTGCTACCAGAATTATGTCAATTCTTCCAGGCTTGTCTAAGGTGGGATCCGCCAAAGTAATGGTTTCCGGAAACTTCTAACAAGATGTGTCGATTGGCTGTGCTGGCTGGTCTGATATTAAGTGGGCCAATACGATAGCTTCTAATCTTGAGTTGAACTTGTTATAACATTAACTCTTGCTCTCGATGTTTGTGTTCGTCCGCCAATTCCATTGATCTGTATTTCAGACCTTTGTCCCTTTAGATTCAACTTTTTTAATACTCTCTCCGAGATGACATTGACTTGCGAACCGGAGTCAAGTAGATCTCTGAATTCTCCTGCTTGTCCATTATTTCCTTCAATAAGGACTCGTGCTGTGGCTAGGAGTACATGGTTTGTTTGTACACTACTTGCCGATGCTGATATTTTGAAATCAGGTTTGTCTTCCAAATGTAACAGAGTGTTGTGCCTTTTGCATTGAAAACAATCTTTTCTTGTTTTCATGTCATGTTTTTGCGGTATGGTGAGCTGTGTCTGATCTTGCTTCAGATTATTTCTAACCTCCTTTTGCTTTAGACATTGAATTTATAATTATTAAAATTCAGTTTAATACTTTTTCATTGTTTATAACGCGTTCTTATATTCCACCTCAATCAGATGTCCCAATATATCTGAACCATCTATCCGCTAACCAATATATTTCCTCTATGCTTTCGGATAGAGACTATTTGATTGTATACGGTGACTTTCATCTTCCAGAAATTATATGGTCCGCTCCACCAAATGCATTGGTCCCACTTAGTTCAAATGAGTTTATCGATGAGTTTCATGTGTTGTCACTGTCTCAAGTTAACCATATTCAAAACAGTAACGACCGTTTACTGGATCTAATTTTTGTATCTGATCCTACTTTTGTAGTATTATTTCTCGTTGTGATCCACTTGTTAATCCCGAAGATCCTTATCATCCTAGGCTCGACTTGATTATAGAGCTGCCTACTCTTGTGCCTCTTGTAGCATCGGATTATACACGTAAGAATCGTTGCTTCCGTAAAGCAGATTTTATTGGACTTAACCAATTATTATTTGACACTGATTGGGCAGAACTTTACTCCTGTACTAATCTGGATAATGCTGTGTCAATATTTTATACTACCATTGACTCACATTTGGATGCTTGTGTTCCCCGTTCGAGTCCTGGGAAGGCTAATAGGCCTCCCTGGTTTTCGCGGGAGTTGGTAAGGTTGAAAAATGTGAAGTCAAGATATTATAAAAAGTTTAAGAGAACAAGTAATCCTTCTGATTACTCTCGCTATTTAGTTGCTAGAGCAACTTTTATTACACATAACTCACGTTGTTATCAAAGTTACCTTCTTCGTTGTAGGCTGCAATTTGCACAAGATCCTAAGCAGTTCTATAACTTTGTGAACATGAAACGCAAATCGTCTTCTTTACCTAACTACGTTTTCAATGAAGACAGGAAAGCAAAAGATGATCAGGATGCAGCTGATCTGTTTGCTGATTAATTTCAATCCACCTATTCCTCTACTAACTTCACACAAATTGCACCTTGAACTTGTTATGATGCGATTTAAGCATAACATTAACTATTGCTCTCGATGCTTGTGTTCGTTCGCCAATTCCATTGATTTGTATTTTCGACCTTTGTCGCTTTAGATTCAACTTTTTTAATACTCTCTCCGAGATGACATTGACTTGCGAACCGGAGTCAAGTAGAGCTCTGAATTCTCCTGCTTGTCAATTATTTCCCTCAATAAGGACTCGTGCTGTGGCTAGGAGTACATGGTTTGATTGTACACCACTTGCAGATGCTGATATTTTGATATTTTGCGGCATGGTGAGCTTAACACATTTCACACATAGTTTTTGTCTTTGAACCCAATATAATCTTTCTGATGGGGCGTTTTTAATGAATTCAGAGCACTTGTATATGGCGTGGTTTGGGATTTCACAGAAATATCAAACAGATTCTGCTCCAGTTGAAACGCATATATTTTGTTTAGTGCTCGTGGCTTCTAATGCAAAATTGTTGCTCCAAAAATGTCAACAACTGACTTAGTTCTTGCAATTGCCTTGAATTTACAACAGATTGCTCATATAACATATGAGTCTGCTGATCTAACTTCTTGGTCAATGTGGGTCCCAGGTTTCTGTTGCGATTTCAATATTATTCAGTGTAGATAACGTTTCATTCCCTGGTCTGAAGAACTTGTGGGATGGTTCGGATGGGGAAGAGCTGAGGCCACCAGGTGGGTCGCAGGTTGCGGATAGCGAACGGCCTCCCTTTGTGGAGGTTAGCTGCGATTCGCGTGGCAAATGTGCCCGTGAATAAGCAGACCCGGACAAACAGCGGGAACGATTATTATTAATCGTACCGACAAGGCGCTTGTGTTGCCGCCGCTCAAAATATAGCCTCACACAATTCCCCAAACTCCTAAAATTACTACCTACCCCATCCTATCCCCACACATCTCACTCCGGGCCGGACTAAGGTGTCAATCGGACCGTGCCGAGAGTCAACTTGGCTGGGGCCCGGACTATCAAATATCAGTTTTTATCGGTGAGCTCAGGCAGATGGCGACCGCCTATTCTAATCAGCCTTACCCGGGTATCGCAGATCTCTGCCCGGGTGGACAATACTTTCTCTACAAATCGTGGGCATAACATGCACAAAAGAAATATTTCAATTCCGCAACATCTTCCTGCAAACGAAATCGCAAGACTAATGGAGGACCGAGCCCTGAACGGGGGGAGGTCCTCTTATCTGGTAGAACATCCTCCACATCGACCCACTCCAACACCAACGCCTGCACAGCATAAGAACAGACAACAAGCAACGTGGTGCTCCGACCACACCATCCGGTCTCGAGGGCTGATGGGCAGGCGGCATATCGGCCGAAAAAGAAAGGGGAATATCTCCCACCGAGGGGCCAACCTGGTGGGCTGGATGACCCGACCCGTAGAAATCTCTGCGGTTCACGGGTCAAATGGTACATGAGCTACCTCCGGCAGGGGATGGCCTTGGAAAATGCCCTCAAAAAGCATCAAGAGCAGAGGGATACCACAGTTGCGTCACCGGCTCCCAAGCGATCGGCTAAGGGTACTGCGCAAGATCCTGCGGGGGAGCGGTTGACGAAAAGTAAGGGTGAGTGACTTGGACATGCGCCCGAGCACATCACGTGCTCCACGTGCTCGCCAGCTCCCGAAAAACCCCACCAAACCTATGCGGCGGCAGCCAAGAAGGTCAACGTGGCAGTGTTACCTGTGGATTATCCCCAGGTAGTGCTAAGCCGCAAAGATCTATCCGCACTGGAAGAGGCGATAGTGAATGACCTCGAAGAGAACTCCAGCGAAGGCTCAGCTAAATGGCTGATAAGCGTAGTGCCACAACTACGCTCGTGGAAGGGCGTGCCCCTAGATAGTAAGATGGGAGATGATATTCCGTCACCCCACTGCATTACCCGAGGAGCAAAAACCGATCCACCGAATCCCTGGTGGCCATTCAGGGATTCCAGAATAGGATGGTGACCTCCACATGGAAAGTAATTACTATGTGGAATGAGGGTGAAGGAGCCCTCCTCCAAAAGGACCATCGTCGAGAATGGCAATCAGGTCAAGAAGAAGAAAGTTGGGGTGACAGCACAGCCCGCCTTATCAAGAGACGCTTATGGATCGTCCTACGGACGGGTCGATCAGTCAGCCAATAATCATCGACCTTTCGGAAGAAATATTGCGGAGCGTAACTACTCTGCTACCGAAAAAAAGCGCCTTGCCATAATCTGGCGCATAAGGAAGCTGCGACCTTACTTGGAAGGATACCACTTCACCGTCATTACGGATCATATGGCACTGAAGTGGCTGGAATGCATCGAAAGCACCTCAGTCAGGATGGCGAGATTGGTACTAGAACTGCAACAGTTTGATTTGGACATCAAATTCAGGAAAGGGCACCAGAATGTTGTTGCAGATGCCCTATCTCGACAGCCCCTGAAGATTACATGCCTGAGAGTCTCAACTGTGGAACACGCGATGAACCAAGCAAATAAAAACTGCGACTGGATCCAAAAGATGTGAACGGCCATTATGAAAGTTTTCAGATTACATGGACGAGTCTGGAACAGACACATTCCTCATAAAGCTGCTGGAACTAAGGATGTAGCGGCCTGGAAATTGTGTTTGCCAACCGGGAAGAGAACACAAGTCCTAAGCGAGAACAACAACACCGCCGCCTTAGGACACACGGATAATCGGAAAACAATAGCCCGCGCTACTATTGGCCAGGCTTATATAGGGAGTACATGTTCAACAATGCAAAATATGTCAACAATATGCAAATGCTCGCTCAAATACCTGAAGAGCCATGAAGCACGTTATGTGCGGAATTCGTGGGACCATTACCGAGGTCCACCAATGGAAACACGATCTTGATGGTCTTCGCTGACCGCTTCCCTAAATGGACCGAAATGGTGCCACTTAGAAGCGCTACAACAACAGCACTGCAAAAGGACTTCAGGGAAAGTATTCTGGCACGACAACGGCACACAATTCTCAAGCAGGGCGTTTAAAAATTTCCTGGAAGAAATGGGAATTAAACACCAGTTCACTGCTCCCTACACGCCACAGGAAAGCCCCACGGAAAGCGTAAATCGAACGGTGAAAACGATGATCGCCCAGTTCACAAAGAACAACCAAAGACGTTGGGATGAGGCATTACCCGAGCTGACAGTGACAGTCAACACCAGCGTCTCAAGCACTACAGGGTACAGCGCGGCCTGCATCACACATGGTCGGTAGCCGAGGCTGCCAAAGGCGTTGTTTGACGAAGGGGCAATCGGAGGAGGCCAAGCATCCCAAACGCTGGCCGACAACGAAAATAACACAAGACGAAGCAAGGCTCTCCAACCTTCGTCGCAGGCAATGGAGACCAAAAATCGGAGAAAGCGTGAGCGTTAAATTACACCACCCTTCGAATGTAGCTGATGGATTCACTGCAAAGTTAGCACCGAGATACGGAGGCCCGCACGAAATTATGGATTTTTCGTCACCAGTAATCTGCAAGGACTGCACATGTGAATGATCTAAAGACATCTCAACAAAGGGAGAAACAACACCGAAAATTAAAAGAGCGCACTCGTGTGACATGGTGGCCTGGCCTTAACCTTGTGAGGAGCCATGCAGCGTTGGCATTTAAATATATATAAAATGTATGTATATGCTATATGCGCCCCTCACTGTATACTGTATACTCACTGTTGTTGTCACTGTTATATGCACCGCTCGCATCAACTGCAACAAACGACATTCGGATCTCGTGGCGCGTCAGCATATTTCGTCGACTAAATCAACTGCAACCAGCGATCAGAACCAGAGGCGCACGTGCCTTCGTCAACATATTCTATAAAAAGTCCACCGTGGGACCCAAATGGACAACTGACACCACCACTAGCTTCCGTCAGCGCATTCCACTAAAGGGCCAGCGGCCAAATGGGCCATACGGAGCGACAAAGCCGTGGAAAACTTTCAAATATCTCGCCACCGAGTCGACGCAGGCCTATAAAATAGGCGGTAGTGCAAAATAGGCGGTCAGTGCGAAGTCTCGAACTCAGTGCGGAGTCAGCTGAGTCTAGTACGAACGGTGTCCGAATCACGTGAAATCAAACGCGCGGAGTCGACGTTTAGGATCGAACTGCCCGCTTTGACGAGCAGGCTCTTTATTTATATAAAATGCTTAACCTAAATACATATATAATATTGTGCAGCTGTCCGCATGGCGCCTAAATACTTAGAAATATCTGGAAATCGTATGTGGACCTAGATGTTTGTGTATAAAGGGAAGTATTCAGCACATAAACTGACTGCTAAGAGCGTCGCAACTAGCACTTGTAACTAGGTGGACTACGGAGAGTGAGATCCTTCGATGCGCACAGTAAGTGCGATGGTAGAAATCAAACAACGGAGTTGACGATAAGATTCGAACTGTTTTGCTCTGACGAGCATGGCTTTATTTATACATAATTCTTAACTCTAAAATACATTATTTTACAGTTTTGTGTGGCGCGTGCATCTAAAGCAGCGATCGCAATTTCCCAAGTTCATACTTTCTATTGTGGCCGTTGTTATGCTTCCGCTGAGGGCAACGATCGTAATATGAGACAACCGATGGGCTAACGCCATCGAGTGCAGCGACCTCAGTGTGAGGCAACCAAGTGGTGGTGTCCGCTGACGTAGGCACGTGCTGGTTGTGATATGAGCTTGTTCTCCCACGGTGGGCTTCTTGTGTAATATGCTGACGGTGGGCTTCTTGTATAATATGCTGACCAAAGGTAAGTGTGCCTTTGGTTCTGATCGCTGCTTGGCGTTGATTTTGTTGTTGACGAAATGTGCTGACGCGTTCGTTGCAGTTGTTGAGAGGGCTGCCTATAGCATATGTGGTAGTTGTTGCGAGGGGCGCATATAGCATATGTCAAAGCTATATGACTCCTCACAAATGAGGCAACCGCTGAAGTCAGCGTTTGCAATATGAGGCGGCCGCTGGCCCACTGCTGTTGAGTGCAGTGTTTGCAATATTATTTGCTGATATTTACTTATTTGCTGTGTGTCTGGGCAAACTGCAGCGCACGTACAAATAGCTTATTATTTAATTATATGAGCCTAAACATTGACTAACAAACATAGAATAAATAGTGAATAAACACACAACCCATGAAATGAGCAATCAACCAACTAAAGGAACTAGGAGGTTCAATATTTGGCGAGAAGGCGCAAGCAGAGATCATCAATCACTGCAACAAAAAACAAGTTGCCTTCAAATTCATACCGCCACGAGCGCCATCATTTGGAGGCCTCTGGGAAGCTGCGGTAAAGTCTGCAAAACGACTACTGATTACTTCGACAAATACCGCATCTCTAACATTTGAAGAACTAAATACGGTGATCATAGAAATTGTTGTCGTTGCATCGCGTCAACGACTCCTGTTCACTCTCTTGCAATTTCTTGAGAACATCCTGCGTTTGCATTTTGCGTCCACGTCCACGACCGACCCCAGCTGGCTTTGACTGTTCCTCACTGGGTTGTTCACTCTTTGGTTGCTCCGCTGGCTCGATTTTCGATTCCACTTCGATCTCTGGCTCGCTTTTGGGTTCCGCCTTTGGAGGCGGCTCACTTTTAGCTTCCTCCTTGATTGGTGACTTCGAATTGGCAGTCAACTTGACTGCCTTAATTTCCTGGTCCTGCTCTTCCTGCGGCTGCTCGTCGATTTTAAGTAGACATTTCTTTTTGATCTTCCTTTTGGACTCCACTGATGGCTCTACCACTGTGAGATCAGCTTCGGCTTCGGCTTTCTTCTTCTTCCTCAGCTGTTGTTGAGTAGGTACATCTGCTGATCTTTCTCCTGTTGTCGCAGCTGGTCATACTTTACGCGCAGCAACCCTTTGTACTGCTCCTTAGCTTCACCGTTGCATTGTGGTATTTCCAACTATGAAGCTTTTCTCATGGGATATTCCTGTTTCGATGCTTCTGATGTATCGATAGTTATGTATCGATTCGATAGAGCAAAGAATCAACTTCCATAGAAAGTTCTTTCAAGTCATCGTGACTGAACGCCCATAATTCGTAATCCTTATAGATCGCTGATAGGATATTTTGCACTGGCCCCATACGAATCTTTAACCAGTTCTTGCTAGTCTGAAGCTGGTCTTTAGTCTGATTCTCTAAGCATTTTTTGGCCGCATCCATTGCATCTCGTAGCTGGCCCTCATATTTGTCTAATTCCTCCACAAGGACTTCCGTAGCACTCACTAAAGGAACCGTTTGACCTATCTCCTCTTTGGAAGACTTCATTTCTTCGGGCAGTCCACCAATCTCTTTCTTTGACGTGGATGGCTCCATTTTTAGCAGCTCTTGCTGCTTTTTCCACAACAGATTTACTTTAACTACATTAATGTACACTACATTATTATTATTTATACAGATTCAACGAACTCTGTATCCGGCTCAATGGACCAAGTTGTCTAAATCACGTGTAGTCTGAAATCAAACGTGCGGAGTCGACGTTTAGGATCGAACTCTGTGTCCGGCTCTAAGGACCAAATTGTCTGAATCACGTATAGTGTGAAATCAAATGTGCGGAGTAGACGTTTAGGATCGAACTGCCTGCTCTGACGAGCAGGCTCATTATTTATATGAAATGCTTACACCTACATACATTTAAAATGCAGCCGCCGCTGGTATCGCGTCTGCTTGGCGCCTAAATTCTTAGAATTGTTATGCAGCTGTGTGTAAGGCGACTGCTTGCTCCTAACAGCGGCTGGGTAACGGTCATTGTCGCGAAGGGATCCGCATCGGCGCCTAACAGCGACCGTCGCGGCGCCCCGTCGCCAGCAAAAACATCAGTTGCGAATCCAACATCATAGGCAGGCACAACGATGAACAAGGCTGGTTTGCATGGGCCAGCTATCATCATCTCACTGCGTCACATGTTCGTAATCGAACAAACGGAGTGCGGTCAGTGCGAAATAGAAGACAGAGTGCGAAACCTAAGAGCGGGAAAAGTTCGAGATCAACAAGGATCAATTAAAATATAAGCAATTCCATTGTACCCTAGCCATAAGTGAAGGACCAATAAAGCCTGGTATTATCTTATTATCTTAAACGCAACTGATATAAATTCGTTGACAATTCGGAGACTGGGCGATGGCCAACGAATCCACACTACCGTACAGCATGCGACTTCAGGAAATGGCAGCTATGCACAGCAGAACTCCATCGGCCAAAGAAATAGGGAAAGTTGCGGAGGCAAAATGATTGGCGAACTTTGATTTCACCCAGTCAAGCGTACCAACAACTAGCGCAGCAGCGCGCGCTCCATACAGTCCATAAGCGACATCACGGCGACAAATATGTTCCAAGAATACCCGAGGGTAGTGAAACAAGTTCGGGAATGGCACTTTCGCTTCGACGGCACCACGAAACCGTTAGAATTGTTGGAACAGGTCGAGTGGTCAGCCGATACGTATGGACTCAACTTGAATTTAATGTCCAGGACCATGTGTATATAGTGGAGATGCAGACGCTAATAAGGCCACTGCAGTAAACGGCGAACGAACAACTGCACAAAATCTACAGCTACTGCCTCCCAGAACTACGAGCATACTCCAGGCTAGGTCAATTCAACAACTTGGCAGAACTGATGCATTTGGCAGCCGCGTTTGAGGAACTCGAGGCCGACAGGGAGACGTTGAGACAGCAGAGCCGCGTAGAGCAGCCAAGTTACAACACACGCGACAACAGACAGAAGTATATAAATAACCCAGCGATGGCGTGCAGATGTTGCGGCCAGAACGGACACCGTGCGATAGAGTGCACAAATCCTATGCTGGACTATTGTTGGATTTGTGGGCGTATCGGAGTCCGTACGTCGGTATGTTGTCCGTCGCGAAAAGGACACCGGCGTCCACCACCGAGAGGCGAGCGGCAGCCGAACAAGGGCAGCCCCAAGACGATAATAGGCAGTCTGCAGGACGAGGGAGCGCAGCTGACAGCGGTCGTAGAGATCGGCAACTGCCAGCACAAGGCTACGATCGATACAGGGGCCAAGAGTAGTTTCATTAGCGAGGAGCTAGCTCGTGGACTGTTCGATGTAGGCCGACGATGCGCAACCAAACGGCGAGTCCGCATGGCAGACGGCCGAATCAGCGGAATCCAAGGACAAGTAGAGGTGAATATCAGACTCGGAAGGAGTAGTATGGATATTACTCTACTGATACTCCCTGCAGTCATCGATGACTTAGTTCTCGGATGGGATTTTCTGTCTGGCATGGGAACGGTTTTGGAGTGCGCAGAGACCGCCGCAACTATTTTGATCATTTAACCTATATGGCTGTTGACAATTCATTAAATCCCACCACCTACTAAAACATCACCCCCACCACCATCACTAGCACAAGCAACAACTACATCAACTAAAACATCACCCCCACCACCATCGCCAACTCCAGCAGCAACACAACATCAACATTGTAACGAACCTATTTGCTTTGCCGGGCTAACGCTCAGTCGAACTGTGGGTTCGTGCAACGAATTTATAATTGGTCGCGATGCGACAACTGACAACACGTTTATAATTATATTGCTTAAATATGGTATTTTTATAACTTGGAATTCCGCTTAATGTCTGCGTTTATATTCTGTGGCAATTTATTGAAGCCTTGGTCTGGCTTCCAAAAGTGTTCCTGTTCGGAAGAGTCGGGTCCAGGCACCCCGTATACAAGTCTACGGCTTCGCACTGCACTACAGATTATCTTACGGCACTCCAGTTACTCAACTGGATCCGCACGAATACTGTCAACGACAGGCTTGGTCACGCACGTTCAACTTGTGCCTAGACGGGCTTCGCTCTGGGACCATGACTCAAACGTGGCAAGGATACACTTAATTCACCCAACTCAAGGACCTCAATGTCCTTGCACTAATATTTCGTCCTGGCAGCGTCGAGTCCTCTGACGATCCTTAGTCGTGTATCGCCCGGTGTGTTTCACCTTCACTTGTGTTATTCACTTGTTGTTTTAGTTTTTCTGCCGCACTGCTCACAGCTTCCGCTTATGAACTTTGATTCTCGAATTATTGGGCAGCGTTTCCCCTTCTTGTTTGTCATCTCACTGGACTGAACGACGCTGTGTCTGGACTGTACCAGAAATCACGCGATCGCCTCGGTTGCGTGATCTCTGGTAATTTTCCACTGCCATTTGCTGGTGCCAGCCTATGTCTGCCGTTAGTGTGAGTATGGATAGATATATTGCACCCGCAATACTCCTCACACCATAACGGCACATGTCTTGGTGGACATGTGCATACGAAAGTGAGAGGACGAAGGAGAGCGAATTCGCCGCAACTGCAATCAGGGCCGGACTTCGATCTGATGTGCAGTTACTGTGAGGGGCGCATATAGCACACATAAATATATAAACCTATATATTTATTTGCCATCGCTATATGGCTCCTCACACTATCCTCTTTCTTCGCTAGTGGAAGACTACCACTGTCCCAACGGCGACGGTCCTGGTGAGGAGGATGGATTTGGAAATAGTGAATGGCCTCGTCAACCCGAGGACTGGGAAGCATGATGTCGTCGTCAACACCCAATGACTCGCCATGCTCCTCTCCGCCCTCGTGCATCGCCCCTCCGCCGTCAGCAGGGCTAGTGCCCTTGTCATCTTGAGGTCTGGGGGCATGGTGTCGTCGTCATCATCCGATCAATCTTGTATTAGCCTTTGCTGTGATTAGATGTGTTTTTGCTGTGCTCCGTCCAGTTAGTGCTTGTTATTAAATTTTAACATGTGCATTTAATTTAATTAACATAAAACATAACTGTGCGTTATTTTTCTTGTGATTCTTTCTCTCACAACGCTTAAGTACTCTCTCTCTACTTTCGTGTGCTCTTCAAACTGTTTGTGCACGTGTTGTTGTTTTCTGTGTTTTAAAGTTTTGTCGGTATTCTTACAGCGCCAAATATTGGTGTTGTTGTGCGCAGTTTGTTTTCTTATTTTTCTCTGTGCTGGGCCTTTGTATAGTTTTCTATTCTTTTCGGGCATATATATTTCTAAATTCATTATGTCTGCACTTGATGCAGTTTAATTCTCCTGCTCCACCTGCAATCAACAGTGGTGCCCCAATTGTGTCACAGACCACTGGGCCCGTTTCTATTCCCTCTCCTCTTTCTAGCAGTGTTCCTAGGACTCTTGCTGCGGTTGCACCTAGAAAGCATATTTTTATTTCGCGTCTTGCCCCTGTGATATCTGTGCATGACGTTCAAGCCAACATACAGGGTAAAGTGTCATCTACGAGAATATTGATTGAAAAATTTGAATTTAATCATGAAAGAGAAATTTCCTCTTTTATAATAAGTGTTTCGGCTGAAGTATTCGGCACAATTTGCTGTGCTAATTTCTGACCGTCTTTCTTTTGAATTTGATATTATAGTATTTACTGAAACTTGGTTAAAACCTGATATATCAGATCATTCTTTATTTTCCAATAAATACACTCCATATAGATATGATCGAGTATCACTCTTAGGTGGTGGTTGTCTGATTGCTGTTGATTCTGATCTTACATCAGATTATTTCTTACCTCCTTTTGCTTTAGACATTGAATTTATAAGTATTAAAATTCATTTCAATACTTTATCATTGTTTATAACGTGTTTGTCGGAGACAGCAGCAGCCAACAACCAATTAATTATAAGTATCGATAAGTAACGTAGCTTCATAACGTAATTTGCATGCCCATCCCTGGGTTTTGTATTTGCCATTCTTTCATCTTCACCTTGCACATGCAAGTTCACCGCTCACTCTCGATTTAGCACTCGTCGGTTGTGCATGGGCAAACGGAACACGCGTAACAAATATATTAAACAAACATACAAACATAAATACATACACATATAATTTGAAACACACAAAACATACTGTAAACTAAACCTATACATTATAATATAGGCATCTGGAGAGAAAATTGTATAAATAAGAAATAAATAAATAATCACACATAATTCAGATCTCAACTCAAACACTAGCTCAGCGGCTGGCTCAAATATAGGTGACCGCAAAAAAGCGCCTCCTCAAAACAGTGTTCTTATTTTCCACCTCAATCAGATGTCTCAATATATCTGAACCATTTATCCGCTAACCAATATATTTCATCTATGCTTTCGGATAGAGACTATTTGATTGTTTGCGGTGGCTTTAATCTTCCAGAATAAAATGCAAATTGATGTCGTTTACACAGACTTCAGTAAGGCCTTTGACTATGTTAACCATTCTCTCCTTCTTCGCAAACTATACCTTATAGGATTTCCCACTAACCTTCTGACCTGGATTTCGGAGTATCTGAGTAACAGAACTCAAAAAATTGTTTTCAAATCTGTGCTCTCTAAACCTATCCTAGTCACCTCTGGTGTACCTTGGTCCAGTGCTTTTTAACTTATTTATTAATGACCTTCCTTCTGTTGTTTTGCATTCTAACATACTAATGTATGCTGATGACGTCAAGTTGTGCCTGGCGTATAATGATATGTCCCCTCATTACTTATTGCAGGCGGACTTATTTTTTTTTTGTCTTGGTGCAAAATGAATCTGCTTAACCTGAACTGCTCTAAATGTAAGGTCATGTCATTTTATTGTATCACTCCCCTTGTTGTTAGTTACACTCTCGATGGGGTGCCACTTGATAGACTGAATGAAGTAAAGGATTTAGGTTTACTTCTTGATCACAGGTTAAAGTTCGATAACCATATTAAATTGACTGTCAACAAAGCTTTTCAAGTTCTTGGTTTTATAAAGCGTTGGTCAAAGGAATTTGATGACACTTATATGACCACGATAATTTTCACTTCTCTTGTACGTCAAATTCTGGAATATGGATCTTGTGTGTGGTCTCCACAATATCATATTCATAAAAGTTTAAGTCGTGGTAATAGGCGGGGCCTGCATAGTTCCAAGTTAAGCGTGCGAAAACAAGACTGCGTTAGACAGTATACGAGCGAATCCGTTTGGTTGAACGGAGTGCCGTATGGTAAGCTGTCGAGCAGCGCGAAGCCGCAGTCTTAAGTAACTGGTGCACGGGGTGCCTAGAACCGGCTTTCCCGAACAGGATCACTTTCCGAGACAAGCTAAGACCTCAGTGAAGTGTCATAATATAGTACAACAATAAGTACGATTATAAGCCAACATAGTACAAATTCAAATAAACCATTCGATTTAATTTTATATATAAATCCATTGTGTCGTTAATTGTCGCATCGAGACCAATTCTCCAATTCTTC
>JAWNME010000111.1:0-25094 GCA_035044385.1 Drosophila neutralis
TTGTCGCTGCTGTCCCATTGGTGGAGGTGTCGGATGGCCCGCTTGGGTCTCGCGATGGCCCACTTGTAGAATGCGCTGACGGAGTCTAATGGTGGTGTCGGTTGTCCGTTTGGGTCCCACGATGGACTTCTTGTAAAATATACTGTATTTCACCATGCGCTTTTGGTTGTGATCGCTGGTTGTAGTTGGGTTTTTTGTTGACGAACTATGCTGTTGTTGTTGCAGTGAGTGTGGACATGAGGGATCTGCGTGATCCGAATATGTCACTATATATGTTTATTTATTTTGTTAATATATCATTTCATTCATAGTCGTATTTTCATCCTCGGATCATACGCTAACACTAAAACTTTTTGCAGCGAAAAAATAATTGTATTTTTATTTTATTTTATTTTTTAAGCGTGTGAGTGTTTCGCGTTACTCTCTCTCTCGATTTGAAACTATCGACCCCCGCGAGCAGTTCTGCTGGTGCAAAACTATTTTTGCAAGACGCCCTCACTCAGCGTGATTTCTGCGTGCGCCGCCACCACTCTGGTAGAGTGTGTGCGCTTGGTGCGCGCAAATTTTGCGTCAATCTGAACAACCCCCCCCCCATACCACCACTCACGGCGACGCTCCTGATACTGCAGCTGCAGTTTCCTGATGCTCGCCTTCTCTTGCCAGGCAGACCAGCGAACTCCGACATAATCTGCGCTCTCGCTCGGAAAGAAGCAACAACAACAACAACAAAGTCAACAATGCAAGAATTGCAAATGCCAACAACAATTTCATCGACAACATTACAAACAACGCCAACAACAACAATAACACTAACAAAAACACCAAAAATTATATTGGTGATATTAACGCCTACAACAATGCCAGCAAAAAAAGAAAAATTGCGACAATCAACGATTACATCGACTTGGACGCATCTACTTCTGCTGGTGCTCGTGCAGCACAACAAGCACTAGAGGACCCGCTGTCAGATTCTGACACTGACATCGAGTCAGTTGATATGGCAGAGAGAACTACAGTTGTACCTGCTTCCCCAATTTTTCCTCTGATTGTGGGCGATGAGGACACAAGTCTGGGTGCTGCCGCTGAGATCCGCGATTCTCTGTCAAATACTTGCATTGCGGAACCACAGTCTACAAGGCCTTCCAAGCCCCTCCACTTATAGCTGAGGGTATCACCAACGTTGTAGGACTGCTGGAAGCATTAAATGCTGTCACGCCGCCTGACAGCTTTATGCTTAAATGCAGAGGCGGTGGTATTGTGAGAGTCATGCCAAGTGGTATTGACGCATACAGGGCAATCCAGAAAATGTTCTCAGAGAAGAGAATCCCATTTCTCTCATACCAACTAAAGGAGGACAGAGGCTTCCGAGTGGTGGTCAGGGAACTGCATCCATCGTTGCAGAAAATTGACTGCTTAAGAGACGAGCTCGCCACCTTTGTTATTTGGAGTTGGAGCCGGCTGCTAATAACAAAGAGATCTACAACTTACGCTCCATCTCTCAGGTGCGCATCACTGTTGAATGCCCTGATCGGCATTTGGACATCCCCCAGTGCCAGGAATTCGATCACACTATGAAATACTGCCAAAAACAGCATCGCTGCGTTAAGTGTGGTTCAGCACATGCTAGTCAAGCTTGCGAAAAACCATTGGATGTTGATCCGAAATGTGCAAATTGCGGAGGAACCCATCCAGCAATCTGGAAAGGATGCCCAGTCTGGAAAGCCGGCTCAATACCTCCAAAAGTCGCGCCCAAGAAGCCCGGCTCCTATACGCAATGCCCAATTTTCTTATGCTGATGCCGCCAGACTGCAAACGGCTCCTCAGCAACTTGGGCAATTGCCACAGCAGCAGCGTCACCCTCAGCAGCAGCGTCACCATCAGCAGCAGCTTCCTCAACAACAACAGTCACAACCTCAGCACCGCCAGCAGCCGCTACAACAGCAACAACAACCTTTGCCGCCTCAACAAGATGCTCCGCAGGTTCCTGAGCAACAGCAGACAAGAAAAAAGCGACAACCGAAAGTTCGCCAGATGCTTAGGCATCGAGAGAACGTTCAGCATCAGCAGAAACACTTGCAGAAACGCCAGCAGCAGCAGAGTCACCATCAGCAGCAGCTTCTTCAAGAACAACAGCCACAACTTCAGCAACGCCAGCAGCCACAACAGCAACAGCACATGCAGCAAGAACATCAACAGCAACTAAGCCATCAACAACAACACCAGCTGCCGTCTTATGTCAAAATTCGACAAGTTAAGTGAGACAATGATGGCCATGATGAGCCTGTTGCACGCTGTACTTGCCAATAAATGAGCCAAATTGGGATGCGCGTTGGCGTGTGGAACGCCAATGTCCTTGCAAATTTCGCCAATGAGTTGGAGTTGTTTATTCATCGCCATCAAATAGATGTAATGTTGGTCTGTTAGACTCACTACTGCTCCAGATCACACCATAGGCTACCAGGCTACGATATCCATCTAGCCAATCATCCGTCGGATCGCACGCGTGGTGGAGCGGCAGTTATCATAAAATCTTCTCTGCAACATCATGCGCTGACTCCCATAAGTTGGCTCTGCGCACAATGTGCTGCCGTTAAAGTCTCTAGTGATCAAGGCGAAGTAGTCCTAGCGGCTGTCTATTGTCCGCCACGTTTTGTGTGGGCATTAGAAGACTTTAAATGTCTCTTCGATGAGCTTGGCCCAAAGTTCCTGATTGCTGGAGACTGGAATGCTCAACACCATCTCTGGGGTGCTGCTTTGGACACTCGCCGTGGGATTGCGCTTGCGGATTGCGTGAGAGACTCCAACCTACAAGTACTTGCCACGGGAGGTGCAACGCACTATTCGTACGGTAGTCATAGGCCGACAGCAATTGACTTTGCTGTGTACGCTGGAATACGTTCTGACTGTCTTGGTATATCTGAGCGAATTGAGCTTAACTCAGATCACATCCCTTTGATCGTTGAGTATAGAATGGGTGTTACTCTAAATGCTCCCAATGCACGTCTTCTGCCGCGCAAGGCAAACGTCACCAAACGTCAGCTTGTCAACTTGAACATGGAGCTGAGTTCACCGGCTGATATAGATGACGCAGCGGAGTTATTCCTACGTAATATTAACGCGGCGGCGGAATACTCCCTTGCTTGGCCAACTTCCTAGTTCTCCTCGCAGTCCAGCTAAGCCTTTTTTAAAAACTGAGATTTTGGATCTGGTAAGGCACAAGAGACCACTGCGTCGCCAATATAAGCGCTCACTCAATCCTTTGGATCTTTAGGCGGGCTGCGTACAAGCTGCGAAAGTTGCTTTCCGACACTAAGAGCCAGTACTTCCAGGATATGCTCCGCAATGCCGATCCCAATAAGAACCATGGATTCAATTTGTGGAAGGCAACGCGTTGTGTCAAGCGGCAGCCACTCAGGCGAATCCCCATCATGCGACCGGACAACACTTGGTGTCGATCGGACGCAGAGATTGCATCGGCATTTGCGGATGAGCTGCAAGGCCGGTTCACGCCTTTTGTGCTTGCGTCACCCAGCCAGGTACTGGAAACTGAGGCATTTTTAAGTGCAGATCTCGATCCTGTCCAACCGATCACACCTATCGCCCCTAATGAGGTCCGCTTGCAGATTCGCAGGCTAAAGTCCACTAAAGCCCCTGGCTATGATGGCGTCGACGGCAGAGTTGCTAAGGCCCTCCCCGAGAAGGAAGTGATGTTCTTGGTGCAACTCTTTAACTCAATGTTTCGCGTCCACCACTTCCCCACTCCATGGAAGTGTGCTGTGATTGCGATGATGCCGAAACCTGGCAAGCCGGATAATCTTTTCTCGTCATATCGACCGATAAGCTTGCTGTCCACTTTCTCCAAGATATTTGAAAAAATATTTCTTGGAAGATTGTCGGCAGTAAGTGGCTTCCAGAGTGTCATTCCTGATTATCAGTTTGGCTTTAGGCATCAACATGGTACACCAGAGCAAGTTCATCGAGTAGTTCAAGCATGTCCTCGAGGCTTAGGAAAATAAGCAGTACAGCTCTGCTGTCTTCCTGGATATCCAGCAAGCGTTTGATCGCGTATGGCATGATGGCCTGCTTTTTAAGCTTAAGTCCCTACTACCTTCGGCGTAGTATTTACTGCTGAGGTCCTCTACTGCTGCTGGTCCTGCTTGGCCCTTCTTTTATTGTTGAAGTTAGGGGCTAGCGATCAAACATCCGCCGCATCGGAGCGGGTGTACTGCAGGGTAGTGTCCTCGGACCTGCCTTGTACACAATGTACACCGCGCACTTGCCGATTCCGGTAGCCAGAAACACGCTGCTTGCCACATACGCGGATGACACTGTGTTCCTTGCGAACTCCTCCACTGCTTGGAGAGCAGCAGCGGTTACGCAAAGGTTCTTGGATGGTTTTACTACATGAGCCAACCGGTGGAACATCTGAGAACAAGTCTCTGCACTGTACGCTTGCGCTCAGGAGTGGTAACAGTACAACCGTCCGACTCAACAACACGACCATATCTCAGGGGAACCATGTTCGCTACCTGGGTATGTATCTGGACAGGAAACTTACCTGGCAATCACATACAAATCACCGCAGCAGCGTGTAGATCAAAGAGAGCGAAACTCAACTGATTGCTGAAGTCATCCAGCAAACTCAGCTTGAGCAACAAGCTGCTGGTGTAGAGGAGCATCATCGTGCCCACATGGACATATGGATTCCATTTTGGGGCACAGCGGCAAAATCGTGGATTAATCAAATTCAAGTTCTGCAGAACAAGGTCCTAAGAGACATCTCTGGTCCTCCACCCTATGTGAGTGATTGCGGCTCCCGGTCCAGCTCCCGGGCACCTCCTGCGTCTCCAGCCTCAAGGTCTTTGCTATTGGACAAGATGAGGTAGACCTAGTCGCATCGTGTCCTTCCTCGTCTTTCTAATGCACACGCATCTCAAAGAGCACACATTGTGAGTAAAGGTGTACTTGTGTATTCGCATCTGCACTATTGTTGGTGACTAACCAACGGTGTATTTGTGTTCACGTGTTCACTGGTGTAGGTGATATTTTTTAATGTATGTATATAACTTTTGCACACGCTTTCTTTTTATTTTTTTTTTCCTTTTGGGTGTTCAATTTATTTTATTTTATTTTTATCTGTATTCGACTATGGTATACCCTTTGTCGGAGGCAGCAGCAGCCAACAATTAACCAGTAGAACGTCGATTAAAAATGTAACGTAACTTTGTAACGTCATTTGCACGTCCATCCTTTGGGTTTGTCTTCGCCTTGCACATGCAAGTTTATCTGATCTCACACTCTCGTTTTATACGCCCATCGTTCGATAAATTAAATATGTTAAACATTTTGTGAGGAGCCATATAGCGATGGCAAATAAATATATAGGTTTATATATTTTTGTGCGCTATATGCGCCCCTCACAGTAACTGCACATCAGACCGAAGTCCGGCCCTGATTGCAGTTGCGGCGAATTCGCTCTCTTTCGTCCTCTACACGCGGGCTATATAAAGAGCAGCCCAGGCGACAGAGTTCAGTTCAGTCAAATCCCACACGAGAAGGGAAAACTCTGCCAAGCAGTCCGAAAACAGAATTCATAAGCGAAGCTATGAACAAAACTGCGCGAGTGCGGCAGGGAAATAAAGCAACAAAGTGAAAAACATAAGTGTTCAAAAATGAACACCCTATATTTGTGTGCTTAGCACATGTGCTGGTGTGGGTGTTCGAATATGAGCGTGTGACGCTCTGATCAGCTCGCGGCGCGACGGTCGCCGCGATCGAGCTGCCTTCATCGATAGGCCCCGATCCAGCTGCCTTCATCGACAGGCCGCGATCCAGCTGCCTTCATCGACAGGCCCCGATCCAGCTGCATTTTACATATATTTAGACTAAGCATTTTTGTATAAATAAAGAGCCTGCTCATCAGAGCAGTTCAGTTCGATTTTAAATGTCAACTCGGTTTAATCATTAAACACTAAGTGAAGGTGTAACACGCAGAACGATACACCGCCAAGGAGCGTCTAGTCCTTCGACGCTGTCAAGACTAATACCAATACTGGACACTAAGGTCCTTAAGTGGGTAAAGGTAATAATCCTTGCCACGTTTAAGTCGTGGTAATAGGCTAGGCCTGTATAGTCACAAGTTGAGCGTGCGCGATCAAGCCTGCGTTTTGATGGCATACGTGCGAATCCTTTTGATTAAACGGAGTGCCGTATGATAGCCTGTCGAGCAGCGCGAAGCCGCAGACTTATGTAACTGGTGCACGGGGTGCCTAGAACCGACTTTCCCGAACAGGATCACTTTCCGAAATCAAACTAAGGCCTCAGTGAATTGTCCCAAATATAAACGCAGACAATAAGCGAAATTATACATTTAATTAGTGAATTAAATAAAAACACAACCCATGAAAGAAACCAATGTGAACTATTCGTGTTTTACATCAATTAAAATAAATCACAATAACAAAATAAGCAATTTCGAACATAAGTGAGCGTGAAAAAGGCGCCCTCGTCTAAACGGTGACCCCGACGTGATTTTATTTTAATCTCTTTCATGGTGTTGTGTCGTTGGTAAAGTGCAAGTGAAAGGTTATAAACTATTGTGTTAATAATCATTCTAAGCGTCTTCTGCATAATTCGATGCAAAGATATCAAACGCGCTCGCTCACACACACACACACATTCGCACAATTGCGCTCTCGTTTTCGTTACGCGCGCTTACTCTTTTTTCGTCTCCGTTTGCCCGCCACATTCTTGCATTCGCATATGCTTGTAAATGGTACAGTAGACTACTTAACTGTAAATTGCCAAACAAGTTATTGGTTGTGCTGTGCAAAAACTTTCGTCAATGCAGCGGTCAGTCAGCGGTCAACTTGTGCTTGCCGTTAATCTCGTCCAGTGAACTTTTAGTTGCCGTTAATCTCGCCTGCACTTCGTTTATCCGTTGTTTCCCGTGAGGGAACATCCAAGCTTTCTCGTGAACTCATCAATCTGCGTAAGGCTTCGATTCTCCATTCTACAGCAATCCGGAGTAATACGAACGAGCTAAATGGTGGCACAAGAAGCGCAGCGCGTCTCTCCAGATTACCACAATTTGAGCTTCAACGTTTCGGCGGTGCGTACATCATTTCCGATTTCTTCGCCATGTACAACACTGTCGTCGGCCAAAATGAGGAACTAACGAAAGTGGAGAAGTTTCAACATCTTCGATCATCCCTAGCAGGACCTGCGTTGGAAGCGATTCGCGCTTTCGAACCAACGGAGGACAATTACGACAAAGCCATGGAATTGTATTAGGCATAGGCGAATCCTCTCACTCGCTCAACAAAGCAGCTGACATTGTTGCACAATCAGCCACTGGCTCATATCAAGGATCATTTTCTGCAGTCGTAACGCAAAAGATAACTGATTATCAGCCTCACCTCGATATAAATACAACCGGATGGAAAATACCAAACAACTGTCACCTCGCTGACCCTCTCTTTTACAAAGGTCAAAGGATCGATATGCTGATTGGCGCTGGTATTTTTTCGACTTACTTTGCGGATAGTTTCTGGAGGCTGTGCTATTCCCAAACACTCATCTCTAGCTGCAGCGATCAAGTAGTCGGAATCGGATTATGGACAGCTTCGGATTAATTCGCGTTGGCGGACGTCTTCAGAATTCGTTTTTGGATTACGAGGCAAAGCAGCCAATAATTCTGCTAGCTCAGCAACCCGTCACCATCGGCATCATCGATCATTTTCACCGCCAATTCCTACACAGTGGACCACAAAGTTTGCTGTCCGCACTTCGACAGCGATTTTGGCCCATTGGAGGGCGAAAAACCGTGTCAGCAGTCATCGGCAAATGCATTCGTTGTTTTCGAATAAAGCCCAAGCTTCTCGAGCACATGATGGCACTGTTACCAGCAGATCGAGTGCAACCAGGCCGCCCATTCTGCACAACGGGAATTGATTTTTGTTGACCATTCTTTACCAAGTCAGAAGTCGGGAACAGGCCGCCCACAAAATGCTACATAGCAATATTCGTTTGTTTTGTCACCAAGGCAGTACATTTGGAATTGGTTGAGGACTTATCAACCGCATCGTTCATCGCTTCATTAAAGCGATTCATCGGCATCAAAGGCAAACCCAATTCAATCTGGTCTGACAATACAACAAATTTTGTTGGAGCGCGGAATGAACTGAACGAGTTGAGGCTACTCTTTTTGAGCGACCCTCACATTAAGAAGTTTTCGAACTCTTGGCTTTTGATTGGAATCAAATGGAATTTCATTCCGCCTCGGTCTCCTCATTTTGGTGGTTTGTGGGAGGCTGCGGTAAAATCTGCCAAACACCATTTTCTATCGAGTTGTTGGAAAATCTGTTCTCACATTTCTCGAGCTTCGTACTCTTGTATGCAAAATTTCTGCAATGTTAAACTCACGACCTCTTTGTCCCATTTCAGAGAATCCAAGCGATCTAGAAGTTCTCACTCCTGGGAATTTTCTGATTGGAACTCCATACGCCACAATCGAAGAACCCGACATAACGCATATCGACATCAATCGCTTAAGTCGCTGGCAACGCGTATGTTAAATACAAAAGGCATTCTGGCGCAAATGGAGCACCAGCTACTTATAATTACTGCAAGAACGCTCAAAATGGCGATCATCGACGCCTAACCTGAAGATCAGTTCAATCGTGGTCCTGAAGGACGACAACGTGCCACCCCTACGATGGCGTCTTGGCCGGGTCGAGAGCACTATTACTGTAAAGGACGACGTCTCGCGAGTTGCAATAATCAAAACTGCAGCTGGCACCGTCAAAAGAGCCGTTGGCAAGATCGCTGTTCTGCCCCTTGAGATCAAGTCGGTTGAAACCCTTTCACTTCCAACGGGGGGGAGCATGTCGGAGGCAGCAGCAGTACCAGTACAACATCGATTAAAAATGTAACGTAACTTTGTAACGTCATTTGCATGCCCATCCCTGGGTTGTCTTTGCCTTGCTCATGCAAGTTTATCTATCTCACACTCTGGTTTTATCGCTCATCGGTCGCGCATTAGCAAAAGAAATACGCGCATCGTTCGATAAATTCAATATGTTAAACGCTTAATTTATCAAACCAAATACAAAACACACAAACTAATGTACATTAAACATAAATATTATAATATACGCAAATAGATGAAAGGTGAATAAATGCAACCCTTGAAAGAAACCAACGTAAACTAATCGTGTTTTACATTAATTAAAATAAATCACAAAAACAAAATAAACAATTTCGAACGTAAGTGAGCGTGAAAAAGGCGCCCTCCTCTAAACGGTGACCCCGACGTGATTTTATTTTAATCTCTTTCATGGTGTTGTGTCGTTGGTAAAGTGCAAGTGAAAGGTTATAAACTATTGTGTTAATAATCATTCTAAGCGTCTTCTGCATAATTCGATGCAAAGATATCAAACGCGCTCGCTCACACACACACACATTCACACATTTGCGCTCTCGTTTTCGTTACGCGCGCTTACTCTTTTTTCGTCTCCGTTTGCCCGCCACATTCTTGCATTCGCATATGCTTGTAAATGGTACAGTAGACTACTTAACTGTAAATTGCCAAACAAGTTATTGGTTGTGCTGTGCAAAAACTTTCGTCAACGCAGCGGTCAGTCAGCGGTCAACTTGTGCTTGCCGTTAATCTCGTCCAGTGAACTTTTACTTGCCGTTAATCTCGCCTGCACTTCGTTTATCCGTTGTTTCGTAAACAACATACATCCAAACCTACATGCATATTCGACAGTGATAATCGCGTGAGTCAGTCGTGACTAACAATTGAAATGGCTGAGATCGATTCGAATTCAAATGCGGCACATCACCCTGACTTGGACTTTTGCAAAAGCAGAATCATTAGCTCGGCAACTCAACGCATTAAATGCGTTTTTATCTGCTGATGGATACCCCTTGATATCCATGCATTCCATGTACCAACTAGATGGCGATCAGACATTCTCTGACTGACTTCGCTCCTTCGAAGCTCCTTGCTGGTGTATCGTCCTGATACGATCCACTGGTCGACGTGTTGCCTCTGCTCGTCGACACCAGCATGGATCAAAAAACAATAAGTGAAATATCATTTACAATTCTTCATGAGCTTAACACTTATAAAATTTAAGTGAAAGAACTTTTATTTTTTTCTTTTTTTTTTTATGTAGCAATTTAATTTAATATTAATCAATCTATTGAAAGGCTATAAAATATTGTTTTGAAGATTGTATACATAATAACAGGGAATTTAAATTAATAAGATAAACAAATAATTGGTTTTAACATATTACAATGTTACGTAACATCAATTAAACATTAAATATAACATTTGTTGCACATTAACTATATTATTATCGCCCAACTGTCCAAAGTTCGCTGGTGTGAAGGCGCTTTAAGCGTCTACGGATTGTATTCGACCTTAGTGAACAAGCCTATGGGTCAACATGGTTATGTAACCGGTCATTGTAACGACTTGTATGGCGGTGTATTTGACTAATGACTGTCGGTACACAGAAGTCGTTGTGCAGCGTCTTATTGCTCACATAGGGTGGAGCACCAGAGATGTCTCTTAGGACCTCGTTTTGCAGAACTTGAAACAACCAGCAACCAGTTGAGGTTCGCCCTTTTGGATCTACTTAAAAGCTTTCGTCCTTAAACTTGTGTCAAATGTTAGTGTTGTTGAACAGTTTGTGTGTAAAAACCAACAAAAATAAGAGAGAACATTGCAGTCAGGCGCAACCGATTGCGGAATAGTTTGATACCATACGTAATACTATACTATAACGGGTAGCAAGGGACAGGGTGGCTGTAGCCCAGAAATACTGTCAAAATGACTTTCAAATTGCGGTAGAGATAGGGTAGTTTACTGTAACTGTAGCAATTAAATTATGTGAGATATAGGATATTGAAAATTGTTATGCCGGGAGAAGGTCCCTAAGAATCTAAGTTTGGTAACTGCAGATTTTAAAATTCGCGGATTTTTGAACGGGATTATTATGGATACATCTCTAAATTTTCTGTTTAGAAAAAACCGTCAGTCTCCGTCTGCTTATATTTTCTTTTATTATTTTACCTGCATGTTTTTAAATGTTGGCATCCACATCTGCTGCAATTCAGTACGATAGGCATGCGTAAAACATCCCACATAGGATATAAAACATGATGTAATAAGTATATCTCCAGGTAGTTGTCTAATTCCCAACATAATACTGTAAAATAAAATAGTGTTTCAAAATTCGAGTTATTACATAATTATATAAATTACCTTTTCACCGACTCTGTCCATCGAACCTTCTCTGTTGCTAGTCCACCAATTAATCTATTGGCAATATCGATTGTAAAAGCTGTTTTGTCGGCTTCATCCTGACACTTTTGCTTTTTTGCCATTGCGTCATCGAATTTTATTCGTAGAATGTTCAATTCTTGCTCAAGCTCATTGAGTCGCTGATTTAAGGCAGTTAACTTTTCTCTTGCATCACTTAATTCCTTTTCGGCTTCGACTAGAGCTCGTTCCTTCGGTTCGACCACAAGATATACATCATAGAAACGGTTTATATTGATAACCCATGAGCACAGACCAGCAGCTGCTGATGATTTGGATATTATTTTTTCGGGGTTAAATTGATGATCTTGAATGTAGGGCTGTAATGCATTTATAACTTCAGGATGAATATGCTTTTTATCGTATTTGATTAAGTTCTCAAGGAATTTATCCACATTACCCATCATCACACGAGACGATTTCCAACTGCGATCTTTGGGTATTTTACCATTAACAGAAAACAATACCAATACAGCAGCACAGACACTAACCACAGCATCTGGCGGTGATCCAAATGATTTAAGTTCAGTCAAGTTATTTTTATTTAGCGTATTGAGTGCTTCCTGGGCAGCTAGAAGAGCAGGTTGGGCTTTTCGGAAATCTTCTTCACATAGTTTTGCTTTTGCGCCAACATCTTCCTCAATCTGACGAACATTCTTTTCCTCCCTAGTGGCGTAAGCCCGTTCTACTGAAACCTTTTCATTCTCGGTTCCCACAACGACAATTAGATTGTCCGCCTCCTGATTTTTAGCTTTAAGCTCAACTTCCTGCACTTTAAGTATATCCTGTAGTCCATCTACTTCTTTTGTGCAACTAGACAGTTTAATCAACCCATTTTCTAATCGAGAACGGCGGTCCAAATTGGCATTAACTTTTTCATGCAAAAGTTTCGAATAAAGAGAAATAAGCTCCAGAAAAGATTTTGGAGTGGTGTAGTTAAAGCGTTTTGCATTGGCTAGATAGAGTTCAGAGATATCATTTACAGTCTTATGTACATATGCCATGAACCTTGAAACCGGGGGCGCCAACTCAATTGGCAGTACTGTTATCTCAGAAAGGAAACGCATCGACACTGACTCAAGTGCCTGTTGCGGCCACTCGTGAAACCAATCTATGGTAGTACAATTAACAATAGCAGGAAATTTTCTTGAACGTACTCGAAGGGTCGCGCCAACAGGTGAGAAGCAGAGAACTATCTTCAAGAGACTGCGTACTTTCTCAATAAAATATTTCCAACAGTTTTCACGACTGTCAATAATACCAAGCAGCTTGACTTCGTAACGCACAGCCCCAATAACGTTTTCCATTTCGTCGTCGGGAAAAAGTTCATGAATATCACCCGATGACAGCAGATCATTAACTAGAACCAGAAACTGTTCACGAGCCACCTCTGAATCAGCCATAAGAAAGCAACATGCTGTGCTTTTGACTCCAGCCTTTAAGTACAAAGAGGCAATATTGGATTTTAGGTCATTTACGCTATAATCTTTTGTTAGCTGAATTTGAAATACATCCAAAGCAGAGATAAAGGATGCCAGGCGCGTGAGCGATTGCTTTCCCGAACCCCCAACGCCAATGAGTAACGCATATCCTCTGGATGATTCTAAAATTCGACTGATCCGGCAAACGTGAGACATGGCGTCGTCGAAGAGCACCAAATTCATGGCACCTACATAGTCATTGTATCGCATTTGTGCTTCTTCCAATAATTCTTTGAGTCTGTCCCAATTAGGTATAGGCATATATTTAATATCTGAAAGTCCTTTTGCAAAATGACAATAAATATGTGGTTTGGCAAAAATAATGTCCTCACTGACGCCTTCAATGCCCTTGCGCACTACTTCAACAACTATCTTCTTAAAGTTTCCGATGTCAGTCTGGTCCACAAGCTTATCGCTATATACCCGGAAACATTCATGCACCCAAATGCGTATCATTTGATTAAAAGTGGTACATGTCTCATTATTGGCATACAGCACGCCCTAAGTTTAAATTTAAATTAATTATATTACCCAGAAATTAATATTATCTTAGGCACGCCGAAGATTACATAACCCGAGCTATTGTTTTGCCCATGTACGTTTTAAATGAAATTGATTCGAAGTGGTTAATTGTGATTTTATGGGCATCTCCATGCATCAGCACTTTTGCTATAATTATAATATGTGAGATGGTCGCACAATTATGACAAGAACCGAATATTCCAATGTCAAAAGTTATAAGTTATATGATATTATTATTGAAGCAGAAAGACGGACACTGCATTAAAAACTTCTCAATAAAACTTTAACAATCATAAACAATGTTTTTTACTTACCGTGAAAATGTTGGCTAGGTCTCGTAGATTAAAATTATAATGGAATTTCAGTGCTGTGGGAAGAAATGAACCCACCACCTTCAGATGTAGAGCGATTGCTGTATTGACAAGAGCCGTACATTCTTTAATGATTGTCTTATCAAACTTGTGTTGCGGATTTTCCAAGTGCTGAGAGAGTATAGAGTTAAGAATATGGAATAATGCTTCCTGACTTGGTTGGCTGTGAAATAATGAAAATGAATATTATTAAATTGTGAAGATGTAGCTAAAAATCGGCTTACTTTACTGCAAAGGAGCAAAAGTGTCTTTGCAATCTTGGATTTATAGTAAAAGATCCTGCTGATGGATTCATGCACGCCACAAAATTACATTTATGAATATCTTTTAAAGTCATTTTAATTCGATCATACCAGTGGTGATAATCCATGAACTGCCTAATAAGAGTATGTGGCTGCACTGTAAAGTACTTGTCAACCTCGGGCATATTTATATCATCTACAAAATAAATCATTTTCTTACTTCCTATGGGTCCATAATTGCGACCAGCTTTTTTTTCGAGAGGCTTTTCTAATATACGTTGTAACATTTCGGATGTCGTATAGAAATTGAATGGCACATTGGTTACTGCGAATTTTTCTGTTGGTAATGTGCTAAGCTTAGCATTCATTAATATTGTTTTGCCCGATCCAGAGGGCCCAATCAGCATAAAAGGATGATCTTTTTCAATCAAAGTATCCATGAAAAATCGTAAGCGGGTTGTCTCCGCCGAATTTACCAAATTGGATTGCAGTGGAAGATCAGTATCCAACTCAAAACTCGTCACAAGGTTTGTCCATGGTAAGAATTTTTTGTTCTCATTGTGAATATAGAAAGAAAATACATTTCCAGACGATGGAAACTTAACAGCTCTAAATTCATTTTGAAACCACTTACTGAATTCATTTCGCCAATCAATTATTTGATCTTGATAAAGCGAAGATCCAAATCCCCAAATAACACTAAAAACAAAATAAATTTCATACCACTCTTTAGGGCAGTCGTGCGGCACATTTTGTGGTGTCAACATACTATCCAATAAGAAGCAAGTCATTTGTAGCCGCGCAATATCGGAAATAGGAGTGATACTTTTAAGACGTCCGCGGAACAAGTCAAGTAATGGCGGCACGTATTTATCAAACAAAACATTAAGCGAAGATACTTCACTAGAATTTGCACGTGTTCCCAACCAAGACTGTATGAACGGTGTCCATCCTAAGTCCTGCGGGTTTACATACAGAATGCCAGCCCGTGACACTGTAGCTGGAGTTGCGGTTCGAAGCGATGCAATTTCAAAAAGCAAACGCATTTCTTTACTCAGCGCAATTCGCTCATTGCTAGCCAAGGTTAGGACTTTGTTATCATCCATAACCGTGTTTAAGCTTTCAATCCACATAGGATCAATATCTCCATCAAGAACAATCCACTTTGGACCTGATCCGCCCAAATTAGCTTGATCGCGCATAAGTATGGAGAATAAACCGTCTTTCCATTCGCGGGTTGCTGGATTAACGATTCCAAACAACTCATCGTTCGTCACCGCCTTAGGATTAAGATCGTTGTAATGTGGCTTTCGCCTTTGATTAAAGTATGTCTTGTTAAGCGTTTTCCACACCTCAGACTTTCCAGTTCCTGCAAATCCAATTATAAACACAGAGTGACGAACTGCAAACAGCTCTTCCAATTGGACTATTTTTAAAATGAAGCCGTCCTCTGGCTGCAGTTTTAAATCAACGGCTGAACTTTTAATAATCGACTCAAATTCAAAATTACGCTTTCTTGGAACATCTAAGGCAGGAAACAAGTCTCCGATAAGACCCATGAACACAGGAAGGTCATCGGTTACAATCTTAGGAATGTTAAAATCACGAAGTGCTCTCATAAGAACTTGGTCTTCCGGTCGAATACGATCGTCCCGCTGAAAATAATGAAACACTATTTAAAATATATATTAATTAACAATTTCGGAGCATCGAAGCTAATGTCACTAAGTAAACTTTTGGTGACATCCGTCAAGGATCGGCTAATAAGTTAGCTGACAAAGCACTTTAAAATATAAATTGCTTAATTGCTTTTTAAAATTAGATATAAAGTCAGTTGTATTTGTATATTTGAATGTATTGGTTCAACATCCGTCTAGCTACCGACCTGTTTTAGTGAACCTTTTTTCGATATCGTTATTTCGATCGCACCCGAGTCAGAAGGGGGCTAAGGAATTCAAAAATGGATAACGCCAAATTGATAGAATCATACATCTAAAGGTAGAGAGTCAGCAAATTTTGAAGTTTTTTGCATCCCATTTGACATAAATATATATAGTGACATATTTGGATCAGCAGATCCCACATGTCCACACTCACTGCAAAAACAACAGCATAGTTCAACAACAACAAACCCAACTAGAACCAGCAGCCACAAGAATTAAAAACCCAGATCCCAGAATCAAACGCAACCAAAATAAACAAATCCAACAGAGCCAGCGCACAATAATTAAAAGCGCAGATCAGTATAAACGTAAACAAATCCAACTGAGCCAGCGCACAAGAATTAAAACGCCGTCTCAGCATAAACACATTACACTCCGTCAACGCATTTTATAAAAGCAACGCAGTAGTAGGGAATTGGGGATTCTATGACAGGAAGTCGTAAATCTTTTTTTGTGACAGCTTTTGAATTTTAACTGCCTAATTACAGATCTTGATTTATTGCTTTTGGGGTGGGGGTGACAGGTGCGTGACCTTTTTGAGAAAAAGGTATGGTTTTGGATCACGTGCGTGACATTTATGATCAAAGTGTCTAGATTTATGGATGATCCTTTTTATTGGGCATTCTAAGACAGTGCGTACGTGATTGTTTTTTAATTTTGGAATCTCATTAAAAATATTTAACCTCTAACCTATGGAAGATCGGTTAGCAGCTACCGCACAAGTGTGCAGGTAGATGATTTGATATTGATTTTTTTAAGAATGGGTTCGCTGATCTGTGTAAATGTGTTTTTGGTTCTCTTTTCGCACCTTCGTTGTCATTGGCTAGAACTCTTAGGACACCTCCCACCTAAATGTTTTCCCACATCCTAATCACAGCATTATTGACGTAACTGATGTTGAGTAGGTACTTCACTAGTACGTTTGACACGTGCAGCTATCTCTTGATAACAAAGCGGTGAATAAAAATAAAAGTTTCGTATTGTCACATCAAAGTGAAAAAACAAAAAATTAAAATAAATAAATGTTGTATTAACAAAGCGGTGAATAAAAATAAAAGTTTCGTATTGTGACATCAAAGTGAATAAACAAAAAATAAAAATAAAAAATGTTGTGTTAACATAGTGGTAAACAAAATTAAAAACTTCGTGTTTGTGCTAGCAAAGTGAAAAAACCAAAATAAGATATCGCTTTTGTCAACAAAGTGGTTCATAAAAAAAAAATTTTAAATGTCTCACAATACAACTCCTCCAACTCCTTCGATGGCATTAAATATATTGCCCGGAGTAACTCGACTCAATGTCAGAGTCGCCCTAAATATTTTGATATATGACCTATATGGTTAATGATAATAACAAATCAACAACAATAAATAACAACATCAACAACACCGACTTCGCCATGAATCCCATCACCATCACCAACTACAACATCACCCCCAACACCTTCACCAACTCCAGCAACATCTTCAACAACATCACCCCCACCACCACCATTGCCAACTCCACCACCATTGCCAACTCCAACATCACCCCCACCGCCTTCACCAACTTCGACATCAACCCCTTCACCGCCACAAACTCCAACATCACCCCCACCGCCTTCACCAACATGATTAACTCTTCAAGACCGTCATCAACGAATCAGACCAAACTCTGCACCGCATGCAATGAGCAAATAATATCATCAAAGTGGAGCGCCCATCTTCGATCAAATACGCATAAGATGCGAGTGTTTACACGTGGGAATACCCAGGTTAAAATGATTTCGAGTGGGTTTAAAAGCCGAATTAGCACATTTTCTTATGAGAATAAGAATAAAAACATTGTGGAGCCAGAAGATTTTCTGAGTGAGTCGGCTCAAGAAATCCTCCCACTCATAAGGAATGTGCTAATTACGCACACCGCTTGCAAAATGAATTTGGAACTCTTTGCAGAGTATATTAAATTCAGTGATGATGAAATGCTGTTAACAGTAAAATCACATTAATACAATATGTGTGTTATTACAACATCGAGTGATCTATAGAAGAGATCATCAAAACTCATGCGGCAATAATTAGCGGTAAAATGGATGAATTCCAGGAGAAGGACAGCGGCTGGACGATAAGTCAAATATTGAGGCTGGAGATCAATGTCAATAAAAATACTCCGCTCAAAGTTTCAAGCTAGATTGAAACACCGAAAGGGCTGAGAAACAAAAAAGCAATTATAAATGTGAAAAATAATGACACATTTTGTTTTAAATGGGCAATAATCTCAGCCCTCAAAGCACCTCTGAACAATAACTCTGTAAGATGTTCCGCATATAAATTTGATGCCATTGAGAGTGCATCAATAAAAATCGACAACAGTGGAAAAGGAAATTAGTCTGATGTTGCTGGAGGGTGAAGACCGTGCACATTTTGTATGGATTAAAAATTTGTCAAGGTAATATTTTTTAATAAATATTCTTTATTAAAAACAATATTTGTTCACATACAATACAAAACATACATACATACAAATTCAAATGAACCGCCTACATAATGTGTTTGATAAGCGGATGTATTTAGGTTTTGTTTTTTTGGAATTATCAAAATGGCAAATGTATGATTTCCATTACGATTATATGAAGCCGAAATTTCAAAAGAAAGTCTTATTGAATTATATGGATACCGATTAATTCATATATTCCATTGAGACTGATGATTTCTTCAAAGATATTGCCGAAGATGTTGAAATGACATTTGATACTTCTGAGTATCCCCAAGAGGGGGCAGAAGAATACGGGATCAAGAGCTGCAATAAGAAAGTACTAGGTATGATGAAGGATGAAAACTGTGGGAAAAGAAAGCTAGAGTTTGTGGGGCTTAGAGCAAAAATGTACTCATTGTCTCTTGAGGGGGGTGGGTGCATTAAAAAATCCAAAAGTAAAAAAGTCGGCAATAGATAAGTTAACCATAAATAACTATAAGGAATTTCTCTTTCAAAGTAAGACATTTTCTGACGATATGTTGATTTTTAGATCAAAGATACACAATTTATATACGCATAAGGTCACAAAAACAACTTTAAGTTGTAAAGACTGTGAGGAGCCATATAGCGACGACAAATAAATATATGGGTCTATATATTTATGTGTACTATATGCGCCCCTCACAGTAACTGCACATCAGACCGAAGTCCGGCTCTGATTGCAGTTGCGGCGAATTCGCTCTCTTTCGTCCTCTCTCTTTCGCACACAGGTTGTCAGCCATATGAGCGTGTCTGACACACATGTGTGCCGTTATGTGTAAGGAGTATTGCAAGAGCAACATCTCCATCCATACTCACACTAACGGCAGACATAGGTTGGCGCCAGCAGATGGCAGTGGAAAATTACCAGAAATCACGCCACCGAGGCGATCGCGTGATTTCTGGTACAGTCTCGACAAAAGGCCACGACCCGGCCTATATAAAGAGCGCCGAAACGCACTGGAGAGAGTCAGTAAATGAGTGAAATCCGAGACGCGAAGCGGAACCTCTGTCGAACGACAGAGCAAGTTTAAACGCCATACCAAGTGAGAAGGGGACACGCTTCCCAACCATTTAAAATCGTCAATAAAATCGACCAAGATCTACGCGAGTGCAATAAAGAAAACCAACAGGTTGTAAAGGCTTTCTAATACAGGACACTGAGGTCCTTGAAGGTTGAAGTGGTGAATCCTTGCTACGTTCAAATTGTGCTACGAGGCGCGGCCTACACAGTGACAAGCCAAGCGTGCGATAACCTGCCTGAAGTTCGTCAGTATACGCGCGAAATCCGTTTGGTCAAACGAAGCCGTATGATAAGCTGTCGAGCCAGTGCGAAGCCGCGGACTGGCGTAACTGGTGTACGGGGTGCCTTGAACCAACTTGTCCGAACAGGACCACGCACTGAAACAAACCAAGGCCTCAACAAGTGGCCGAAGGAGCAAACACAGACATTACGCAAATATTAAGTGTATTCAATTGACGCAAAACAAAACCATACGAATTAATTTAATATATAAAACAATTGTGTTGTTAATTATCACTTCGCGACCAAATTTTATAAATTTTGTTGCACGAACCCACAGCTCGACTGAGCGTTAGCCCGGCAGAGTAATTAAATATATTAAATAAAAGAAAAAAAAAGATGGTGCGCGCGTGGGTGTACAACCTCAAAAAGGAGGAAGTTGTAAAGTATGGAGACGAGTTCCAAGTGGAGCTGAGTGGCACAATAGACGTTATGCGTCGACAGTTTGGAGAATGGGTTGATACTCACGAATCAAAACTGCCATACACCACGCGGATTGCGGAATTGGCGGCGATGCATAGCAGAGCGTCACCGGCGAGGGAAAGCGGACAAGTTGCGGATGCAATAGAAGCGACGAACATTGATTTCGCGCATGTGAGCATACCGACATCCGGCACAGCAGCGCGCGCGAGAGACAACCACCACACAGTTTGGGAAACATCGGCACCTCAGCCATCGAAGAGGGTATCAAGACGCGAGCACACGGCGACGACTATGGCCCAAGAATACCCAAGGGTAGCGAAACAAGTCCGGGAGTGGAATTTTCGCTTCGACGGCACAACGGAGCCGCTCGAATTCTTGGAGCAAGTCGAGTGGTCAGCGGATACCTATGGGCTCGACCTGGATCTGGTTCCCAGGGCCATGCCCGAACTCCTTCAGGGAATGGCTCTGAAGTGGTACGTTGCCAATAACCGGCACTGGACAAGTTGGGCAACATTCATCTAAAGTTTTCAAGAGTACTTTCTGCAGAGAGGCTACTTCGAAAACTTGAAGGACGAAGCCAACCACAGACGTCAGGCTATGAACGAGCCATTTAAAGTGTACATGGTGGAAATGCAGACGCTCATTCGGCCACTGCAATATTCGGCAGACAAACAACTGCTCAGAATATACAATAACAGCCTACCAGACATGCGAGCATACGCACTTCCAGATCAGTTCAGTGATTTGGAGGAATTGATGTATTTGGCCGTCGTATTTGAGGAACTCGAGGCTGACAGAGAAAAACTGAGACTGGAAAGCCACACGGAGCAGAGGTACAACGCTCCGCAGCAGAGGCAGGGACAGCCTCATCAGAGACGCGTGGAGCACTCGAGGTACAACGCCCCGCAGCAAAGGCAACCTCAACAGAGGCGCGGGGAGCCACCACGACGACATATGGAGTCACCACAGTTGCGTCACTACCGCCAAATAGAGCCAGCGCCAAGGCAAGACGGCCCACGGCTTATGCGGACAGTGGCCAGACACAGAGAGCTGGAGCCGACGCGAGACCCAGACCAGCCCCGAGGACGAGACGCGACAATATACAAACACATATAAATAATACAGCGATGGCCTGCAGATGTTGCGGCCAGGAGGGACACCGTGCGATGGAGTGCACAAATCCTATTGTGGATTATTGTTGGATATGTGGACGTATCGGAGTTCGTACGTCGGTATGTTGTCCGTAGAGAGAAGGACACCGGCGTCCACCACCGAGAAGCGAGCGGCAGCCGAAGAAAGGCAGCCCCAAGACGCTAATCGGCAGCCTGCAGGACGAGGGAGCGCAGCTGACAGCGGTCGTAGAGAACGGCAACTGCCAGTACAAGGCTACGATCGATACAGGGGCCACAAGTAGTTTCATTAGCGAGAAGCTAGCTCGTGGACTGTTCGACGTAGGCCGACGACGCACAACCGAACTGCGAGTCCGCATGGCAGATGGTCGAAACAGCGGAGTCCGAGAACAAGTCGAGGTGAATATCAGACTCGGCAGGAGCAGTATGGATATTGCTCTACTGATACTCCCAGGAGTTATCGATGGCTTAGTTCTCGGATGGGATTTTCTGTTGGGCATGGGAACGGTTTTGGAGTGCGCAGGCCTGCGGATAAATATACCGGGAAAGGGAATTCGAGAGCAGCAGGAGGAGAGACTGTACATAGCAAAGACAGTCAAACCAGCCAGGAGTGTTGCAGATGCCAAATCTCGACAGCCCCGGAAGGAGACATGCCGGAGAGTCTCAACGGTGGAAGACGCGATGGACCAAGCGAATAAGTGCCACTGGATCCAGAAGATGCGAACCACCATACACAAAAATCCCAGAAAGTTTCCAGACTACATGGAAAGATCAGGAAACTTATACAGGCACATCCCTCACAGAGACGGAACAGAGGATGTGAAAGCCTGGAAATGGTGTGTGCCAACCGACAAGAGGACACAAGTCCTAAAGGAGGACCACAACACCGCCGTCGCAGAACATACGGGGAGTCGAAAGACAATAGCCCGGGTAGCAGCGCGCTACTATTGGCCAGGATTATATAGAGACGTAAGAGCATATGTCCGGCAATATAAGGCAAGTCAATGGGCCGCGGTCGAGGACTCTCAGGACCAGGCAAGGCATTGCAAGTTTCGGCGCAGGCAATGGATCCCCCAAATTGGAGACAGGGTTGTAACGAACCTTATTTGCTTGCCGGACTAACGCTCAGTCGAGCTGTGGGTTCGTGCAACAAATTTATGAATTTGGTCGCGAAGTGATAATTGATAACACAATTCTTTATATATATTAAATTAATTATATTGGCTTATTTCGTTTGAATTGAATACATTAATAATTGCACTAAATGTTTGACTGGTGACACTTCACTGAGGCCTTCGTGGGTTTTCGGCAAGTGATCCTGTTCGGAAAAGCAGGTTCTAGGCACCCGTGCACCAGTTACAAGATTACGTGACTTCGCTTGCTCGATCGGTTATCATACGACACTCATTTAAGCAAAAGGATTCGTGCGTATGCCGTCTGGACGCAGCTAAATTCGTGCGCGTTCACCTTGTAACCGTGCAGGCCTCACCCAGTGGCACGACTTAAACGTGGCAAGGATCACTGCTTTAACTATTTAAGGACCTCGGTGTCCTTGTTGATTTTGGGCTTGCCGGCGTCAAAGGACTCGATGTTCCCGGATGATGCGTCGTCCTGTTGATCTGCCCTCACATGTACTTTTCACTTGCGTAGAGTTTGCTCTATTTCCGCACTCGCGTATAATTTGACCAGAGCTTCCGCTTTGCGTGTCGGATCTCGTCGAACTGCCTCCAGTGCGTTGCGGCGCTCTTTTTATAGGCCGGGTCGCGGCCTTTTGTTGGGACTGTACCAGAAATCACGTGATCGGCTCGGTGGCGTGATTTCTGGTAATTTTCCACTGCCATTTCGCTGTTGCCAACCTATGTCTGCCGATGGTGTGAGTATGGATGGATATATTGTACCATCCATACTCCTCACACTATAACGGCGCATGTCTCGGTGGACATGTGTGGCAGACACGCTCAAATGGCTGACAACCTGCGCACGAAAGGGAGAGGACGAAAGAGAGCGAATTCGCCGCAACTGCAATCAGAGCCGGACTTTGGTCTGATGTGCAGCTGCTGTGAGGGGCGCATATAGCACAAACAAATATAAAAACATATATTTATATGCGGTCGCTATATGGCTCCTCACACTCCCCTCTTTCTTCGGCAGTGGAAGACTTCCACTGTCCCAACGGCGACGGTTGTGTTGATGTGTAGATGGTGTTGTTGGCTTTGCCAACCCGAGGGATGGGAAGCATGGTGTCGTCGTCATCGTCCGATGACTCGCCATGTTGCGTGGCTCTGTTCGCACCAGTGTCGCATGCCGGCGGCACTTGGCCTCAGATTACTCGATGTATATCGCGTATCTCCAAATAGCCCCGATAGCCAAAATAGCTGGCAATGGCCAGGCACACTCACCCAACCAGTGTCTTCCACTTGTCCAGCATCAGACTCGAGGACAGATCCCAATTAGGGTGGCTCCTGTTGCTGCTCGAGTTGTGCTGCTTGCTTTTGCATCGGCTGCTGTCGCTGTCGTTTTTGATTTGATTTAATTGCATTGCTGTTGGTGTCGCTTGCATTGCGCGTCATCCTTGCCAACTTATAACACAATTTTATTTGATTCCTTTTTATTTCGTGTACCCACACGTACACACACGTACGTACACGTACACGTTTGCCTTACGCGTATCACGCGCACTATACAAATCACCCGGTCGCCTGGACGCAGCGATCGTACTGACTTGTGTGCTTAATTGAAGCTTCCTTTTTACCTCACTATTACCCTCTCTCTCGGGTTGTTCTATTAACCGGTGCCTGCCTCAACACTAGTGTGCGTGATTAACCAACGGAATTTTGGTTTTGCGCACGCCTCTACACTAGTGTTCACATCCGCTGTTGCTATGCACCGAGCACAGTGTTTTTGTTTTGGCGGTCATTGCACTTGTGCTCTCCTAGTGCAGGCCATTGTTGTTGTGCGATTCGTCAATCGCGGTGAGCGAACGTTTTTCGCTAGTCGCGGCGCTTGCGCTCTCCCAGTGCAACCATTGTTGTTGCCCGATTCGTTAATCGCGCTGGGCGAACGTTTTTCGCTAGTCGCGGCGCTTGCGCTCTCCCAGTGCAACCATTGTTGTTGTCCGATTCGTCAACAGCGATGTGCGAAACGGCGATCGCTGCGCTTGCGCTCTTTGGCGTGTGCACGGTGTTGTTGCAAATTTACGCCAAAGCGACGAGCAGACGTTTTCATTGCTTAGAGAGCAGTTAATATGCTTTCGGCGGTCGTTGCACTTCTTCTCTCGAAGCGCAAGCGTTGTTGCCGTTTTGTTCTTTCCTTCTTGTCAGCGGTAAGCATAACGCTTTCGACGGCCGTTGCACTCTTCGCATGAACCTTAAGCGCAGGTCATGGCCATCCTCTCCCACTGCCATAGCTGTTGTCTACTCTTCGCAATAGCTGTGGCGTGCTGACTTTTCGCCGCGATCAGGGCTGTCTACCTAGTTTGGACCCGCCTTAGGGCTCCAATTATTGTTTTATAGTTATTTTTTTGATATGCTTGGTGTTTTATTTTATTTATGTGTATATATATATATATATTGGTTTAGTTATTACTATTTTGTTATAAGTAGGTGTATACGTCCTTTGTATACCCTTCCTTTTATTTTATTCTTACCCTTTCCTTTGGGCGTTTTATTTAATTTCTCCGTATTTATTTTATTATTTTATGTATATAGGTGTATACGACCTTTGTATACCCTTTCTTTTTTTTTATTCTTACCCTTTTCCTACTGGGCGTTTGTTTTATTATATATATATATATATTTATTTTGTTGTTATACTAGGTGTATAAGTGTGAATCCAAATTTAGTCTTGGA
>JAWNME010000113.1:0-17647 GCA_035044385.1 Drosophila neutralis
GTCGTCCACTTGTTCAGCCGCGGACAGTAGCTCTCAATGGTGGTGAGCCAGTGGTCATTTTGGGAGCCACCCATAACCAGCAATTGGCCGACAGCAGCGTATTTGCGGGGCTTGGTTCGTTCGGTGGCAGCAATGAGCGAACGGCGCTCGGGGGACAGTGCATGCCACTGGGAGGCCTCCAACAGCAGTTGCTGGCACTCCTTGCTGGCGCTGCACATCATTCTCCACGTGATGCGCAATGAAGGATGGATCCAACAGGGGCAGACGCACCTTGGCGAGCAGCTCGGGTATGTGCTGCTCACGAGTGGGCGCATCGTGGCGCACCCACGACATCATCGAGTGGAAGACATCCTGCTCGGTTGGCACATTGAGCTCATCGCTGGACAGCAGCTTGCCCAGCTGATTGGCGTTTAGCTGAAGGAACTCCTCATTGTGGCACACCTCCATAAAGTGGTGGCAGATGCACTCCTGCGCCACTCGCAACAGCTCTATGCAGCTCAACTTCTCCGCCAAGAATATGAATCCCAAACAATTGGATGGGTGCAGCTGGCGTGCAAGGAAATTGCAGCATGCCGTCACCACATGGATCAGCTGCAGCAGATTGGCGGTGGCCAGCAGCGTCTCGACAGTGTTCTCGTGCAGCTCAATGCTCCCGGTGTAACAGTGCTGGACGAGCAGCTGCAACGCATCGCCATGCACCTCGCCAAGGTTCACCTCGTGCTCCTTGCTCTCACGCATCTGTCCGGTAAACATTGCCGAAAAATACTCACGCGAAGCTGCGAGCACCAAGCGATGAGCGGACACCCGTTTGCCATCAATGCCAGCGATGAGAACCACATCGCACAGCTGCTTCTCTTCCACAAATTGTTGCATTCGCTTCAATAAGGCCTCTGCATGGCTGCCCACACTGGAATCCCTCGACAAAGACAAGGACTCCAGCTTATTCTCCGCCATATTCATCGATGTGGACGCTGTCGAGTCTCCACAGCGATTCTCTTCTTGGGGTCCATTTACGGATGGCATTTTATTTGGTTGATGAAATCTTTAAGAAAATGCAATTTTATTTTGTATAAGCAAACAAGAAGCTGTCGAAGCTATTGGAATTGCGCCGATACTATTGTGAGCAAATTGTGAGTCAGTAGCGATGTTTATCATGTATCGATATCTGATCGGAATGGAGCGCAATTTGGCATAAGTTCAAATTCATTATTAATACGACGAATATTATGTCAAGGATTATACAAAATGTGCTTTGTTTCGCTATTGGTAATCGATTCTTATCTGTGTGCGAGTGCGTGTGCAAGTGTGTGTGCGAGTGTGTTGTGTGTCTATGCCTCAAATTACTCATCAGAACAGAGAGGGAGAGGGAGAGGGAGAGTGAAAGAGAGACATATAGAATCACAAAGGAGAGGGAAGTGAAATGAAAATGAAGAAGAAAATGAACATTTCAATTAATATGTTGTTATATTAGCAATATTATACCTTTATTTATTTAGTTAATAATGTTCCGATTGAATCGAACAAATGAGTTAAAATTTCAGACTTTATTATTCGAAGGGCATCTCGCCTCTTCGCTAGTACGATTAGAACTAAGTACAAAATTATTATCAAACTTCTCGGCTGATCCCGAAAAGTGAAACCTAAGCAACTCGCGCAGGCGCTCAAGTTACGCAGCGGATATTAGGCGCCAAAGTGTCGCTCAAGGCTGCTCTTCACAAATGTTGCATCAGCGTATTTCGCAATGTGGTCCAAGTACCGCTGACATCAGAGTAAGCTGCTCGCGAATGTGCTGCATCAGCGAAATCCAGCAATGGCTTAAGTGGGTTTTTTATGGTTAACTTATATGCAGCCAGCCAGCCAACCAATCAGCTATATTGCCAGCCACATCAATAACAACACCCAGCTTTGTGTGTATATGTCTGTGTGTGTATGTGCTACGAACAGCTGGCCGAGAAGTCCAAGGATAATGCCGACATTGTCATTGCCAAGATGGAGATTATTAAGATTTCATCGTTCCCAACCATCAAATACTTCCGCAAGGATGACAACAAGGTGATCGGTTTCAATCTGGACAGGACTCAGGATGACGAGGAGGAGGAAGCGGCGCCCAAGAAGGACGAGTTGTACACCAACAACAACACGGAACAACAACACACCAACCACACACCCATACTTAAGCATTGCAATGAGTTTTTGTCATTGTTTACCTGTCCGTTGTCCCTGGGCGTTGCTCAACTTGACTTGCTTAATAATAAATTACAATTTTGTTGTAATTTGCAAAAGAAAATTCCCCGCGATTTCCCATTGGAATCGCGGTTCCTTCGGCATCGCCGCGTTTTAATGTTTTAGTATGCGCAGCTTTGAATTCAGTTTTATTGATCGTGAGAGGCAACCGAAAAATTCAAATCGATCAATTTGTAATATGCAATCTTCCAAGTTTCCTATTTGGAGTTTGTAGAAGCATTGAGAATGAACTGATTAAGGACTTAACAAATAAAGTTGCTAACAACATATAAATTATTATTAATGTTTGCTTAAAATATTTTGCATTTGCGGTGCATATCGGTATGTTGTTATCGCATACCACCACCAACAAAATTGAGAAACAGACTGACAAGGTTTGCCGAGGCCACAATTTAAGGTGACCACATTTCGTTGAGGCAGGTCATGTCTCTTGGCGGCTGAATTTTCGTGTGGCGCGAATAAGGAGATAAATTTATTTGGGAGTGCGCTAACCCTCCGTCCCTGGTCCACAGGTTTTCTTCCTTTTTCTACTTCATCAATATTTTTCTCTGCTTCGCATTATCCCAACAACGGCCGGAATTACATACACCAAAACCACCAAAGCTGCCTCGATAATTCTCGATAATTGGATTAGTACAATAAAGTGCACATTTTTGAGGGGTGTTCAGGATGGAAGCAACAGCCCACTCCCAAATCCCGGCACCAGTAGGGTCCCAAGCCGCTACAAATCTTGGATTCCGCTCGCACAGTTAACCACCTCCGAGTGGCGAGTAAATTATACTTTTTGGTTATAAGTGATGGCAAATATGAGCCCTTTGGACTTTGCTCATGCAGCTGCACAAAAATGCCGTTTGAGAAGACCTGCTCCGCAAAAAATATCAACTGGCCAATGGTTATGCATCCAGCCCTATAATGACTTCGCTACGCTGGAGAGCCACTTTCTACCTAGTCTGCCACAGAGAAAATAGGACCCACCCGACCTGGCTGGAACACCACCTGAGCTTAGCTCACTCACTCACAAGAGTGCCACAGAAATGGAGTCAGATCCCACAAGGTTATGCAACGGATCTAGCGTGTCCTATGTGTGTCAGCAACCATTTAACATAAACCAGCTACAAATAAAAATATATTAAGGCTCAGTGGAGGGTATCCGTTATTCTATCACTTTTATTCGTCTTCTTTATTTCGAAAAAGCTCGACTTAAAGGTACTCTGATCGGAAATTTCATTTACATTTTAGAGCTTCTCCTAGAAGCATGTCCTTTATTATTATTATTATTGTAATTATTATTATATCATTAAGATTATATTATTATTACAATAGTTTATTTAATTACATATTTGAAGGACGCTTAAGCTGGTTTGGATCCATCATTGGCTGCTGGTGGTGGTATGGCAACGACACGGGCGTAGCAACGAGGAATCGAAACTGGCGCCAGTTCATTCCGGGCATTGCGCACCGGATCGTACTCCTCGACATTGTTGAATACACGACTCTCATCACGTCCGCCAACGGCAACCAAACGATCTCCAAACAGACCACAACCGATCCCATAGCGTCCCACTGCCAGAGAGCAAATCAGTGTCCACGTATCAGTGGCTGGATCATAGCGTTCCACGGTATCTGTGGGACTAAAGTTCTGGTCCCGGCCACCCACGGCATAGATGTATCCATTTGCAACAGCGACACTGTCGTGACCTGAATTGTGATTCATTGGCGCCCGAAGACTCCATTGGTTTGTTTGCGGATCGAAGCTTTCGACGGAGTGTAGGCCAAGTCCGGCAATGGCATAGAGGTAGTTGCCCAACACCGCAACACAAGGGTGCACACGCTCCTCGGACATCGGCGGCACATAGCTCCAGGTGCGCACAATGGGATCATAGCGTTCAACCGTGTTCAGAGACTGGTCATCAGACCTTCCGCCGACCGCATAGAGGTGTCCATCCAGCACTGCAATGCCAAGGTTATAACGGGCCGTTCCCATTGGATTGAGTGGCACGCAGGCCATCGTGTTTAGGTCGAGGCTCTCCACAGAGCACAATGCTCTCCCATCAACAGTTCCGCCTACCAAAATCAGTTTGCTGTCCATGACAGCGGCGCCAAAGTCCGAACTGCCATCGATCGTGTGCTCCCAAGTCGTCCACTTGTTCAGCCGCGGAAAGTAGCTCTCAATGGTTGTGAGCCAGTGGTCATTTTGGGAGCCACCCATAACCAGCAGTTGGCCGACAGCAGCGTATTTGCGGGGCTTGGTTCGTTCGGTGGCAGCAATGAGCGAACGACGCTGGGAGGGAAGTGAATGCCACTTGAAGGTCTCAAACAACAGTTGGCGGCACTCGTTGCTGGCGCTGCACACCTGCTCCACGTGATCCGCAATGAAGGATGGATCCAACAGGGGCAGACGCACCTTGGCGAGCAGCTCGGGCATGTGCTGCTCACGAGTGGGCGCATCGTGGCGCACCCACGACATCATAGAGTAGAAGACATCCTGCTCGGTTGACACATTGAGCTCATCGCTGGACAGCAGCTTGCCCAGCTGATTGGCGTTTAGCTGAAAGAACTCCTCATTGTGGCACACCTCCATAAAGTGCTGGCAGATGTATTCCTGCGCCACTCGCAGCAGCTGTGTGCGTCCATGCTTCTCCGCCAAGTATGCGAATCCCAAACAATTGGATGGGCGCAGGTGGCGTGCGAGAAAATTGCAGCATGCCGTCACCACATGGATCAGCTGCAGCAGGTTGGCGGTGGCCAGCAGCGTCTCGACAGTGTCCTTGTGCAGCTCAATGCTTCCGGTATAAAAGTGCTGGACGAGCAGCTGCAACGCATCGCCACGCACCTCGCCAAGGGTCACCTCGTGCTCCTTGCTCTCGCGCATCTGTCCGGTAAACATTGCCGAAAAATATTCACTCGAAGCTGCGAGCACCAAGCGATGAGCGGACACCCGTTTGCCATCAATGCCAGCGATGAGAAGCACATCGCACAGCTGCTTCTCTTCCGCAAATTGTTGCATTCGCGTCAATAAGGCATCTGCATGGCTGCCCACACTGGAATCCCTCGACAAAGACATAGACTCCAGCTTATTTTCCGCCATATTCATCGATGTGGACGCTGTCGGCTCTCCACTGCGACTCTCTTCTGGGTGTCCATTTACAGATGACATTTTATTTGGTTGATAAAATCTTTAATAAAATGCAAATTTATTTCGTATGAGCAAGCACGAAGCTGTCAAAGCTACTGCAATTGCGCCGATACTATCGTGAGCAATTAGTCGAGTCAGTAGCGATGTTCGTAATGTATCGATATCTGATAGGTTTGGAGCGCAATTTAGCATAAGTTCAAATTCATTATCAATAAGCACAAACATTCTAATTATATCACAATAAATACAATATATATAAATATATGTATGTATTGAATACATCGATATTTTGGAAATGAAAATCTTAAAAGTGTGATTTGTATTGCTATCGGTAAGCGATTCTTATCGATAAATAATGCAAACAAAAAATGGTTTCGAAAAAATATGGCGTATATATGTCAAGATTTATACAAAATGTGCTTTGTTTTGCTATTGGTAATAGATTCTAACCTATAAATAATTCAAACCGATTCAGTTATCGATCAAATGAAATAATCTGCAGCTCTTTCTTGGTATATGAGTACTTTGAATCTTTGAACTTAGACTGGCAAACGGATTTGATTAAATCAACTTTACCATTCATGCTGATCAAGAAGATTTCACAAAATGAAATGCACATTAAAAAGTAAAAGAATCATCAACAGCAACAATAACAAAAAATATTTCCTGTTGATAAAAAATCTTTTTTGTTTTATTATTTTTCACTTTTCGTAGTCAAAATTGGAAATGGAATCACTTAAAGAAAAAGCTTTAGATGAACTGCTCCATTGTGCGTGGAAGTGTGTGTGCGAGTGTGTGTGCAAGTGTGTGTGCGAGTGTGTTGTGTGTCTATGCCTCAAATTGCTCATTACCAGCAGAGAGAGAGAGAGAGAGTGAGAGAGACATATAGAAACACAAAGGAGAGGGAAGTGAAATGAAAATGAATAGGAACATGAACATTTCAATTAATACGTTGTTATATTTAGCAATATTATACCTTTATTTATTTAGTTAATAATGTTCCGATTGAATCGAACAAAAGTTAGTTAAGATTTCTTACTTTATTACTCGAAGGGCATCTCGCCTCTTCGCTAGCACGATTAGAACTAAGTACAAAATTATTATCAAACTTCTCGGCTGATCCCGAAAAGTGAAACCTAAGCAACTCGCGCAGACGCTCAAGTTACGCAGCGGATATTAGGCGCCAAAGTGTCGCTCAAGGCTGCTCTTCACAAATGTTGCATCAGCGTATTTCGGAATGTGGTCCAAGTACCGCTGACATCAGAGTAAGCTGCTCGCGAGTGTGCTGCATCAGCGAAATCCAGCAATGGCTTAAGTGGGTTTTTTATGGTTAACTTATATGCAGCCAGCCAGCCAACCAATCAGCTGTGTTATCAGCCACATCATCAACAACACCCAGCTTTGTATGTATGTGTGAGTGTTTGTTTGTGTATGTGTATGTATGTGTGTTTGTGTGTGTGAGTGTGTGTGACAAAGAAATCAAACGAAAGATTTACGAATTGTAATGGTCGGATAATGGATCGAAAGGTTTTGGGTATGGATATGTCTTTCGGACGGGTAAGAAGAGCACTCAACGCCACCTGGCGGCAAGAGTAGATAGTAGAGATTTGTAGGCGAGAAAAACAAAGAACCTAAACGCAATGGGAGTATGACAGGTGATGCTAAAGAAAGGGTAGAGAAAGAAGGGGGAAAAAAGCGTTGCTCAGGACATGAGCAAGTCTGTCCTCTACGAACAGCTGGATGAGAAGTCCAAGGATAATGCCGACATTGTCATTGCCAAGATGGAGATTATTAAGATTTCATCGTTCCCAACCATCAAATACTTCCTCTCGCTTGATTTGCTTAATAATAAATTAAAATTTTGTTGTAATTTGCAAAACAAAATTCCACGCAATTTCCCATTGGAAACGCGGTTCATTTGGCAGCGCCTTTGCCGCATTTTAATGTTTTAGTATGCGCAGCTTAGAATTCCGTTTTATTGATCGTGAGAGGCAACCGAAAAAATTCAAATCGATAAATTTGTAATATATAATCTTCCAAGTTTTCTATTTGGATTTTGTAGAAGCATTGAGAATGAACTGATTAAGGACTTAACAAATAAAGTTGGTAACAACCTATAAATTATTATTAAATGTTTGCTTAAAATATGTTGCATTTGCGGTACATATCGATATGTTGTTATCGCATACCACCACCAACAAAATTAAGAAACAGACTGACAAGGTTTGCCGAGGCCACAATTTAAGGTGACCACATTTCGTTGAGGCAGGTCATGTCTCTTGGCGGCTGAATTTTCGTGTGGCGCGAATAAGGAGATAAATGTATTTGGGAGTGCACTAACCCTCCGCCCCTGGTCCACAGGTTTTCTTCCTTTTTCTACTTCATCAATATTTTCCCAACAACGGCCGAAATTACATACACCAAAACCACCGAAGCTGCCTCAATAATTCTCGAATAATATTGGATTAGTACAATAAAGTGCACATCTTTGAGGGGGGTTCAGGATGGTAGCAACAGCCCACTCCCAAATCCCTGCACCAGTAGAGTCCCAAGCCGCTGCGAATCTTGGATTCCGCTCGCACAGTTAACCACCTCCTTGTGGCGAGTCAATTATACTTTTTGGTTATAAGTGGTGGCAAATATGAGCCCTTTGGACTTTGCTCATGCAGCTGCACGAAAATGACGTTTGAGAAGACCTGCTCCGCAATAAATATCCACTGGCTAATGGGTATCCGTCCTGTCTAATAATGACTTCGCTACGCTGGAAAGCCACTTTCTACCTAGTCTGTCACAGAGAAAATAGGACCCACCTGACCTGGCTGGAACACCACCTGAGCTTAGCTCACTCACTCACAAGAGTGCCACAGAAATGGAGTCAGACCCCACAAGGTTATGCAACGGATCTATCGTGTCCTATGTGTGTCAGCAACCATTTAACATAAACCACCTACAAATGAAAATATATTAAGGCTCAGTGGAGGGTATCCGTTATTCTATCACTTTTGTTCGTCTTCTTTATTTCGAAAAAGCTCGACTTAAAGGTACTCTGATCGCAAATTTCATTTACATTTTGCATCTTCTCCTAGAAGCATGTCCTTTATTATTATTATTATTGTAATTATTATTGTTTAGATTCAGATTGTTTAGATTTATAAATATCACATGTTCACATAGAAAATATTATGCAGCCACTGATAAGGCCACCGCATAGCGCAGCCGTTGATAAAACGACCGTACTCTCACTCCATCGAGTGAGTTGCTTGTAAGGCGATCGCATTCTCAGTCCATCAAGTGCAGTCGCTTGTACAGCGATCGCATTCCCACTCCATCGAGTACAGCCGCTTGTACAGTCGACTGCAGTCTGACTTCATCGATATCTCCTCTAAGTAGCTTGAACCGCTCACGCTAGGTTCAAGTGCCTAAGTTATGAGCTGTCAGTATTGATTATATTTACATTTCAACAATGCATGGGGCAGCTATCAGCTTCTCCCATGTTCATACTTGCATCTTTTAGTCTAATAATTTTGTATATAAGCCACGCATTTTATTCAATAAACTCAGTGTTCTTCATAGACTCAATCCCGTCAGACGTCTTAATTCATTTCTACCATCGCATTCTATATGCGCAACGAAGGACCTCACTCTCCGCAGTCCAACTATCAGTGTCCACGTGTCAGTAGCTGGATCATACCGTTCCACGATATTTGAGTTATTACCGGTTTCCTTATCCAAGCCACCCACGGCATAGATGTATCCATTTGCAACAGCGACACCAACGGGACCACTATTGCGATGCATTGGCGCCCGAAGACTCCATTCGTTTGTTTGCGGATCAAAGCTTTCAACTGAGTGTAGGCCGAATCCGCCAATGGCATAAAGGCGGCTGCCCAACACCGCAACACCAGGGTGCTGACGCTTCTGGGACATCGGCGACACATAGCTCCAGGTGCGCGCAATGGGATCATAGCGTTCAACCGTGTTTAGACGTTGATCATCAGATCTTCCGCCGACCGCATACAGGTGTCCATCCAGTACTGCAACGCATGGGCACTCACGAGCCGTTCCCATTGGATTAAGTGGCACGCTGGCCATCGTGAACAGGTCGAGGCTCTCCACAGAGCACGATGCTCTCCTATCAACAATTCCGCCTACCAAAATCAGTTTGCTGTCCATGACAGCGGCGCCAAAGTACTCACGCCCATCGATCGTCTGCTCCCAAGTCGTCCACTTGTTCAGCCGCGGGCAGTAGTTCTCAATGGTGGTGACCCAGCCATTATTGAAGCCACCCATAACCAGTAATTGGGCGACAGCAGTGTATTTGCGGGGCTTGGTTCGTTCGGTGGCAGCAATGAGCGAATGACGCTGTGAGGGAAGTAAACGCAACTTGAAGTCCTCACACAGCAGTTGCAGGCACTCGTAGCTGGAGCTGCATAACTTCTCCACGTGATCCACAATGAAGCATGGATCCAACAAGGGCAAACGCACCTTGGTAAGAAGCTCGAGCATGTGCTGCTCTCGAGTGCGCGCATCGTGACGCACCCATGCAATCATCGAGTGGAAGATGGCACACACAGCTCATCGCTGGACAGCAGCTTGCCCAGTTGATTGGCGTTTAGCCGAAAGAACTCCTCATGGTGGCACACCTCCACAAAGTTCTGGCAGATGTAATCCTGCGCCAATCGCAGCAGCTCTGTGCATCCATGCTGTTCCGCCAAGAATGCGAATCGCAAACAATTGGATGGGTGTAGCTGGCGGGCGTGAAAATTGCAGCATGCCATCACCACAGGGATCAGCTGCAGCAGGTCGGCGGTGGCCAGCAGCGTCTCGACAGTGTCCTCGCGCAGCTCAATGCTTCCGGTGTAACAGTGCTGGACGAGCAGCTGCAACGCATCGCCATGCACCTCGCCAAGGGTCACCACGTGCTCCTTGCTCTCGCGCATCTGTCCGGTAAACATTGCCGAAAAATATTCACTCGAGGCTGCGAGCACCAAGCGATGAGCAGACACCCGTTTGCCATCAATGCCAGCGATGAGAACCACATCGCACAGCTGCTTCTCTTCCACAAATTGTTGCATTCGCTTCAATATGGCGTCGGCATGGCTGCCCACACTGGAATCCCTCGCATTTACGGATGACATTTTACTTATTTAGTCGGTGAAATCTTTATAAAATATAAATCTTCTTCTTAAAAGCAAACAGGAAGCTGTCAAAGCTGTCAAGGCTGCCACCTTGTTGGCAATGCGCCGATTCTATTGTGAGCAATTAATAATTAATGTATCGATATCTGATCGATTTGGAGCGCAATTTCGCTTAAGTTCAAATTCATTATCAATTAGCACAAACATTCGAATTATAGCACAATAAATGGTGGGTACATCGATATTTTGGAAAAGAATGTAGTTAATCGGTAAGATATGATATGGAATTGGTGTCGATAAGATATGACGAATATTGTGTTAAGGTATATAGAACCAGGAGTTGAAAAATAAATCTTTAAATAATGCAAATTAAGGTTATTTTCGAGCAGACTTGACTAATATTAAGTCAAGAAGTAATCAACTACAAATTGAAACATAAATCTTTAAAAGTGTGATTTGTTTTGCTATCGGTAAGCGATTCTTATCTACAAAAAAATCGAATCGATTCAGTTATCGATCAAATAAATAATCTGCAGTTCCTTCTTGGTATATGAGTACTTTGAATCTCTGAGATCGATCCAATAATTTAAACTGGCAAACAGATTTGATTAAATCAACTTTACCATTCATGTTGATCAAGATTTCACAAAATGAAAAGCACATTGAAAAGTAAAAGAATCATCAACAGCAATAATAACAAAAAATATTTCCTGTTGATCAAAAATCTTTTTCTGTGTTTTATTATTTTTCACTTTTCGTTTTCAAAATTGGAAATGGAATCGCTTAAAGAAAAAGCTTTGGATGAATTATTATAAAGAAACCTCGTAACTTCTCGGCTGATCCCGAAAAGTGAAACCTAAGCAACTCGCGCAGGCGCTCAGCGGATATTAGGCACCAAAGTGTCGCTCAAGGCTGCTCTTCACAAATGTTGCATCAGCGTATTTCGGAATGTGGTCCAAGTTCCGCTGACATCAGAGTAAGCTGCTCGCGAGTGTGCTGCATCAGCGAAATCCAGCAGTGGCTTAAGTGGGTAGTTTATGGTTAACTTATATGCATATATTATATATATCTGTTCATTCAATATATTTCAAACAGTGTATAGAGGAAATCTTAAAAGGGGTATCATTGTCTCGATATATGTATGAGCATGAAATTGTTTGCGCACTGTGACATGATCCCGTTGAAAACTGTCTTTGTATGTGTGCGTATATGAGTGCCCGTCGAGAAACAAAGAATTTCGGATATCGAGACAATAATACCCTGCTTTAGTTTTTACCATACATTTTGCGGGTAGTGCTTACCAAATTGGTGAGCACTTAAACCACCTCACTTTACGAATGGTTACGCATCATGCCCGAAAACTAAAGAAAAGACGAGGATAAGGTGTAGAGAGAAAATCCTGATACACTTTTTTTTTGTCGTTTTGACTCCTCTCCATGTTATCTGCTTAGTGTTGCTTAGTTATACCATATTGTATGCAATGTAGCAATCTGGCAACTCGGTACATGCAATGTAACAATCTGGCAACTCTGCACTGTTAAAAATGAATTTCATCACAGCATGCAAAAGTACCAATAATTCCAACACTTAGTAGTCAAGAAGCACAGATAACTCAGCATTACTGATCGTTCAGTATTTATTTTTAACTTTCAGTTTCCTTTTTAAATGATTTAACATTCTTGTTTAATTTCGAAATACAGGGTTTTTTCTTTTCTTTCCTTCTTGCATAATATAATATTTTTTGGAATACCAAATAATCTTTTTGCAATATGTTTTGGGTAATATGCTTGCTGTTTTGTTTGATTAAAAAAAAAAAAAATCGGGGCTAACTATCTGATTATCATTTATCAATAGACAAAATACTAGAGAGATTCCACCCGTTAGACCTCTCCCTTCCCTTTCAGAGCTCTGTTAGAATCACTTTCATGTCCCAAATCTACTAAATCTATCTAATCTAGAATATGTATACATATGTAATTGTTGATTCAGCCTATATATACTCCAGACATAAGCAAAAAACCAAAGCTGTCCATCAAAAGCAAAAATCGTAAAAATAATCTTAAATTAAGTAGCCAAGTTGAAATATAGAAAAGTTAACAACTTTGCAAGAATTTGGCAGCTATCATCATATGTATATTTATACAGATATTCAGTTTGACTGCAGTATCTGGATGGCTTTTGTTTAAGCTTGCAACGCACGTTCGCGACGCGTTGTGGCAAAGGCCAGTCGAAAAAGGCAAGTTCCAATCAGACACCAAAAGTCGTCTGGCTCTGACTGACAATTGGCCAGGATAAAGGAGGCAGGACGCAGGCAGGCAACACACCCGCAGGCAACGACGTGACGAGGGGGGAGGGTAGGGAACACACACAAATAAAGAAACTGCAACTGTTTGGCTGTGGAAGTTGCATCCACGCAAGGAGTGCCGCATAAATCATGTGTGGAAGGTGAAGCTGGAGGTGTCCTTTACCTACCACAAGCTGGCAGGCAGACAAGGCGAGGCGAGGCAAGGCGATGCGAGGCAAGGCAAACAACCAATCTGCACCACTGACAGTTTTAATGCCGCATGAAGGCCATGTGGCTGTTTTGCAGCCAAACTTTTATGATTTCCTCCGGTGTATCTGCCACATACTTCTGCCTCCACGTGCCCCTGCCTTCTTGCGCTTGCTGCACTCAGAGAAAAATCATAAGCTATGTAAAGTATTTTAATAAGTAAATTCTGAAAACACAAGAAATATAATACGAATTGATCGATTTTTGTTCTGAGTGTATGTGCGTGACTCCTGAGTGGTGGCTCCTCTGCACTCGCCACTCACCACTCGGCACTTGGCACTTGTGGCATATGTGTGACGTTTCAATATCCTGTTGCGTGATTTTTATTTTCATATTTTTTTGAATGTTGATTTTGCCAGGGCGTGTTGCAAGGTGGGAGTGATGCTGTGGGGGCGTGCCAAGCGCCCAGCTACGTGTAGAGTCGCAAGTCACAAATCACAAAATATGCCTGCCCCTCTTTTGCCGTTGTTGTTGCAAATATTTTTCTGCCTTTTTCTCCGTTTTTGTTGTTGTTGTTTTGCTACGTTTAGGCCTCTGAGCCTGTCTACTTAGCCACGTAGAGTTGGCCGAGGGGTGGGCGCCAGGGGGTGAGGGGTATATGGCATATGGGCTGAGTTGAGTCTGGAGAACAGCCAATAAATCAAAGCATGTAATTTCCCACTGTTTTGGTCATAACTTGATTTTTATGCCATTTTGTGTTAGTTGTTGATTTCGCCATTTATGTCACGATGTGAGGAGATAAAACCAGAACTGATAAAAGTAAAGATAGAAGAGTAAATAGAGTATGCTCCGAGAGAGTTGGGGCTAGAAGCTAGAAAGAAGTCCTGCGAATGGTTTATTATGGGAAGAGACTAATGGTCCATCCATTCGTAGAGTCTCCAAATTTGAAAGGTAGATAATTGACCAACCAGATTAACATTAAATCCGTTCACTTGCTAAGAAGAAGAAGAAGCACAGATTAAACTCCCTTACGATTACCAACGCACCTTCTCCAGCTCAACCAGAACCTCCTCCTAACTTTGATATGGTCCTATATAGGATAGATTTAAGCAACGAATTGAAACATTATGTAATAAATAAGGACCATGATGACTAGACATTTCAAGCAGTGAATAACACCTAATCTTAAATACCCTTTGTGAGGAGCCATATAGCTTTGACATATGCTATATGCGCCCCTCGCAACAACTGCCACATATGCTACAGGCAGCCCTCGCAGCGATCGTAGCAACGACATTGGATCTTGTGCCGCATCAGCATATTTCGATCAGAACCAAAGATACGCGCGCTTTTGGTCAGCATATTTTACGAGAAGCCCACCGTGGGAAAGCAAGCTTACATTACAACCAACAACCACAACCAAAAGCGCTACCGGATGGGTGGGCAACGGACACCACCACTGGGCGCCGTCAGCACATTCCGGATCGGACAGCGCGAGGAGCGTGCTGCTCCAAGTGCATCGAGTGCAGCGACCGCAGTGGACAGCAACCTTGAAATAGGTGACCGCTGCTTTATTGCTGCGACAGCAGAACGTCCAAAGATCCCGCCACCAATGCGACCTGACCAAGATACAGAAGTCAAGCAGTGCAAGTCGACGAGCAGAGGCAACACGTAACAGGACGATGCACCAGCAAGGAGCTTCGAAGGAGTCAGTCAGAGGCAGGCAGTCTGAGACTCACCGCAGTCAGTGCGAAATCTAGGAGCGAAGTCAGTCAGAGAAGGTCTGATCGCCACCTAGCTGGCACATGGAACGCATGGATATCAAAACGATATCCAAATGGCAGTTAAAATCGCACCGTAGTAATAAGTGAAGCCGAATATTTATATATATGATGGATACGTGTTATTAAGCCCCTCGACTGAGTTTTAGCCCAGCTAAAACTGAACCTTACTCACCAACTGCCACTCTCAGTCCTCATGTCAGCATGACCCAAAGTAATACCTTAAATCCGCTCAACTAAACAACTCTTGAAAGGCAATTGTAAATTTGTGCTTTTTGTGCCATTTGTGTAAATTGTGCTTGCCCTTATGCCAAAGACAGGCGATGTCAATATATATATATACATATATATATATATATATCAATTGCTGCAAAAGTTTTCCAATACCATTTACCATAATTCCACTTTGCACTGCATTGACACCTAACCAAAAGTCATTCAAAAAGTGGCAAGACAAGAGCCAGCTGAGCATATCTCCCTATACATACATACATACATGTATATGTATATGTGTATGTATGTGTGTAACTGAGTAATAGCTGTAGTAAAAAATTGTGAAAAGCACTCGCAAATGTTCAAACTACACTTCTGGACATGGACATGGACATGGACATGGACGTGGACATGGACACTTAATTGACAATGTCTGACCTTTTCAGCAACTGGAGACGAGGATGAAGACCAGAAGAAGAAGAAGAAGAAGAACAAAAATGCGAAAAGTAAAAGCAAAATTTTGCTCGAACAACAAAAAAAAAACTAAACAAAAAACTGCCAAAGAAATAACTAAAAATTGATGCATGTATGCAGAAATTTGTTGAAGAGGTTTCCAACAAAAAAAAAAAATGCTTAAGTTGCAAGTTGGGTGTGTGCGTGTGTGTGTGAAGGTCGCAGCAACTGGAAATACAGAGACTGAAACTTGGCTGATAGTAAATAATATTATTAATTTCGATTTCTTTCATTTTATTTAAATAAAATAATTAATTTCATCGCCTTTTACAATTGTTAATAAATAAATTAAGAATCAGATTGAAAACTAAATGACATTTAGTATTGTAACTGTTTATGTGGGATATGGTAAGCCAGGCTTTATCAGCTGGCTTAACTTAACCTACGATCCACATCCTCTCTCTTTGGAATGCAACCTGCTCTCAGCGCACTCAGCGCTGTTAGCAGCCTCCACACAGCGCACTCAGCGCTGTTATCTAACATAAATGCTAATATGTTAGCACTAGTAATCAAGTAATCTCTGTAACCACAGCCAACGCAAGAAGTCAAAACTATATATATTCCCAATCTATCCTGGAATCATGATCCATTATCTATCTGGTTCAAAGTAATCCAAGTTTTAATTTAATAAACAAGTTGAGTTGGCAGTCACAACTATTCATTGCAGTTGCTTTCTTATGCATGTTGCATATGTATTCACAGTTTTAGCATACCCGTTCAGCCCGTTTTTAAGGGGTATACTATGAAAAGGAGCTCGGAAAGCGCTTGCTTTTTTCACTAGTTGCCAGTCAACACACATAAGAAACATACGCACAACAAAGACACACACACAACACCAAGACACACACACACACCACCAACACACACACACCAACAACACACACAGACAACACAACACAAAACGATTGTCTAACTTTAAGATTGTGAAAAGTTGCATGCACCGTCTGCCTCCCGTGACTTTCCCCCACCCGCTCTTACTTACACCCTCCACCCTCTCCACTCCAGCTACGTGCTTCTGATGTCAACAGCTGCAGAGACACGCGCCAGTTCAATATTGATGCCAACTTTTGAGTCAGCTCAGTCAACGTTTAAAAGCGCATTTAAAGGCAACAACAACCGCAAGGAGCAGAAGGGTAGCTGCCTCCAAAAACCGCAAGCTGCAGCAGTCACACACACACACACACACACACACACACACACACACACACCTACATCCCTCATACACCCATTCACCCCTCACCTATGTCCAAGCTCACAAATTGCCCCCAAATGAGAGGCAAGTCTGCTAAAATAAACTGCAACAGCAGCAGCAACATATGTGTGTGAGTGTGTGTGTGTGTGTGTGCACCGGTTGTTGCGTGTTTACGTAGCGTAACCAAAGTCAAAACCACGATTAGGATTCAATCTGCTGCTGCTGCTGCGAGGCCAAACAAAACACTCTTTATCCTGCTCTTTGTCCTTGTTATCCTTGTTGTTGCCATTGTTGTTGTTGTTGCGCCGCAGGTCAGCTGCAAAGTCAAACCGATTAAAACGCACGAACACACACACGCACACACAGATACACACACGGCTGCTTTGCTGTCGCCATACACTCAGCGAAATAAGTTAACACTTTTAGCGCCAACTTATTTTCCAGAGAGCGCTTTTCAATCATTTTGTCATATGAAGGATGGAAAATTACCTGAAAATGGGGGAAAACTATCAAAAATTCCTGGCCAAGCATATTCACGACAGACCCCAACATATGGCCCCCACAAGAATATAGTTTTCAAATCATTTTGAAGATTTTTCTGATTTTATTTGATTATTTTTCTATTATGAAGTGGTTCCGATAAGTTGGATAAAAACACTTATCGATATATTGGCACTTCGATTATTGATATTGACTAAGTTTGGTTCGCATAAAAAAGTGGTTTATACAAAAACGAATGTTTCGAAGGATTGTTTCCCAGATCTAAGATGTCTGTGATCTCAAAGTTATTTGACAGGAACTCATATTTCGGCAGATCGTTCCCAGGGCAGTTCTGACATAGGAACTAAGCTAAGGAACTCTTTGGAATGGGAATAGACGAAAGGACCAACTTGGATATATATAAACATGGAATATATATGTGTTGTGAGGAGCCATATA
>JAWNME010000117.1:0-17266 GCA_035044385.1 Drosophila neutralis
ATGCATGCGTACTAAGCTCCCACACACATTCCCACTCCCGGCGGTATCACCGTAAATTATTACTTCACCGGGGTGGGTTGCCTAACTAGGCACTCTCCTTCACTCGCCGCTCAGTTTCGCATAATCCCAGATCCTTCTGTATGCTTATGATGAGCTGGCGGACATCTCTCCAGTGTGACGGAGACTCCATCATGTGCTCTACCAAGCTCTCCGGTGGGGGCACTGAGCCACACATTCCCCTCGAACAATAGTCGAGCACATGCTCCGGATCCTTGATGGCGTCCGGGCACTGCGGGGTGTGCTCGTGCCTGAACCTGTGCAGGTAGCTCCTGTAGCCGCCGTGCCCAGAAAGAAACTGCGTTATATGGAAGTCCAACTCACCTGCCTTTCTCCCGACCCAATTCTCTAGATTGGTGATTAACCGGTGTGTCCATCTTCCTTTGCTCGTCGTGCTCCATCTACACTGCCAGGCGTCCATCGTCGCTGCTCTTGCCGAGCTTCGGATGGTCTCCATGGCATCCGGCGCAACTATCCTTCTGGCTCGGATCTCCTTCATCTCGAGCGCTAGCAGGTCAACTGGCACCATTCCTGCCAGGACCAGTGCTGCATCCTCCGAGACCGTGCGGAAGCCGGAGATAACTCGGAGGGCGCTGAGCCTGTAAGGTGCCGAGAGCTTCTTTTTCAGTCCTTTTTTGTTGGACACAGCCGTTGCCTATATGGGTGCCGCGTACAGCAGTACGGAGGCTGCCACTCTCGCCAGCAATTGGCTTAGGACCCCCAACATTGGGCTGCATGGGCGAGAGGGCACCTTGCATTTTGGCTGCTCTCTGGCTGACGTACTCTAGATGCGGCCGGAAGCTGAGTCTATTGTCCAACCTGACTCCCAGGTATTTTATAGACTCCGTGGATTTAACAACATCGTTGTTGACTTGCACCTGTATGTACTCTATTACTTTGCGGCTTGTAATGAGTACGGCCTCTGTCTTATGGCCTGCAAGTTCCAAGCTCGCATCCTTCATCCAATCTGCCACAATTCTTATTGCCGCGTTCGCTGTGGCCTCTACCTCCTTGCTCTCTTTGGCTACTACTACTAGTGCTAGGTCGTCTGCCAAGCCAATGAGGGTACAGCCCTGTGGTAGTTCAAGCCTAAGTACCTCATCGTACATTAGGTTCCACAGCAGAGGGCATAGAACGGAGCACTGTGGCACTCCTGCTGTGACCTCGTAGCTCCTCGGTCCGTCTTCCGTATCATATTCCAACACCCGGCCAGACAGTTAGTTGGGTATGATATTCGCTATGTACGGTGGTACTCCAATTCTACCCAGGGCTGTCCTGATGCGCGACCAGTTCGCCGAGTTGAACGCGTTGCGGATGTCGAGGGTTATTACGGCGCAGTACTCCTTGTCGCCCCACCTCCATCGCGTTCCCTCAATTGCCTTGGCTGCAATGTTTACGACCGCCTGAATTGCAACTACGGTAGAGCGGGCTTTCCGAAACCCGCTGAGAGCGCGTTTTTCCCATCAATGATGGCCAGAAGTCTATTATATATTAGCTTCTCCAGGACCTTTCCCGCTGAGTCTAGGAGGCAGATAGGCCTATATCCAGACGGGTCGTCTGTCGGCTTATCCCCTTTTGGCAGGAGGATTAGCCGCTGCCTTTTCCATATCCTAGGGAATACTCCGTCCTGTAAGCATTTTGCGTATGTGGCCGCAAATATTTCTGACCTCGTGCGGACCGCCAGCTTCAACGCCTTATTGGGGATACCGTCTGGTCCTGGGGCCTTTTTATCACCCAGTCTTTTAGTTGCCTCCAAGACCTCTTCCGGTGTGACTCCCTGAATAAGCTCCGTATGCTGGATTGGGCTTATTTCTTGTAGCCGCGGATGTTGTGGAAACAGCGTCACCACTATGTTGGTTAAAGCCGTAGGACAAGTCACCCGAACGGTCTTCTGGCTCCGCATCTTTTTCATGACCACCTTGTATGCGGTTCCCCATGGGTTCACATCAGCCTCCTCGCAGATTGCCCGAAAGCAGCGGGTCCTCGTCTAGGAGGTTTCCCTTCCACTTGGGCTCACATGTTTGGGGTCGCGGCTGTCTTTGTGGTCTTTCATTGATCGCTTGGTGATCGCTGAAAGTGAAATCCTTGCTGACTCTCCACGTCGTCTTCCTGCATAGCGAGCTACTTAGCAGGGTAATATCTATAATGGATCCTCTGCCAGCCTTGCGGTAGGTGAGCCGCCTCCCGTCGTTTGCGAGGTTTACATCTATCGATGCAAACTCTTCCAACAGGCAGGTTCCTCTGGTATTCGTCACTCGGCTTCCCCATTCAACTGCCAGACGTTGAAGTCCCCGGCAATTACTATGGGGGATCTGCCGCGAGCATCATCCGAGATTTCCTCTAGCAGCTGCTGGAATCGCCTCAGATCCCAGCTCGGCGGGGCGTAACAACTATAAAAGGTTATAGTGTTAATCTTCGCCCGAACAAACCCTTCATGGTCTGCGCTAGTTTCTTTCGGTGGTGTTCGAAGAGACCAGATGGCCGCTTTCCCACACTTGCAAGCCGCCCAGCCGCTTCCAGTGATTGGCCTGTGCGGCAAATTATGGTCTACTTGCGCCTCCCTGACCGACTGTCTTAGCAGGGCCTGAGCTGCCTCGCAGTGGTTGAGATTCAGCTGGACGCACTTCATGATCTTTTGGCCAGTGCACTCCTGAACATGGGACATCTGCCGCTACCGGCGATGTGTTTATCATCCATGTTCTTCACCTTGCAGAACACACACTGTGGCTCTTTATTGCAGTCCTTGGCCAGGTGGTTCTGACTTCCGCATTTTCGGCACAGATTTGACCGGTCCTGCTCGCTTTTGCACCTCAACGTCCTCAACGACCTCAACGTCATCCCACTCTTCGCGAACGCGTCGCAACTCTCGTTGGTTTGTTTGTTGTTAATGTTTGTTATTGTGCTCATTTTATTGGATCCCAACTCCAAGTCGTTATTTCTGGTCGTTGTACAATTGCGTAAAAATCCCATGGTTATCTTTGCAAGCAGGGAGGCCATGCGAGGGTTGACATCCACCCTTATGGGGTCGGGTGTTCAGAGCTGGATTCGCTTTAATCAGGATTATATCAACTGAACCTGTACTGCCAACTTAATGACGACGCACCAAAAAGCGTGCTTGGAGATTTGCCAAGTTTTAACAGGACGGAGGCGGTAGAAGCATTACCCTAGCAGTCATTTCGGCAAGATATCACTCCGCTTACTGAGATGCTAGAATACTGCTACCGTCAGCCCAAGTTGCTTCAATTCCTAATGGGGGTTGCAGTGGTCACATCGTGCGTGTGTGTGTGCCTCTATGAAAAGAAAAAAAAAAAAAAATGAAGAAACAATAATACACGGTTTTAGCTTGTAAATGAATGTATATTTATTTCTAATCATGAAGCTGAAAATAAATTGAATTAAAATAAATAGCACAGAGTGATTTCTATTCTTCATATATTTTTATTTAAAAAGGAGTCTTAAAATTAAAATACATTCAAGTATAGTTATTGATAAAAGAATTTTTTATTAATTTTTTTAAATATTCTTAACAAAGGTTAAAAATTCATCGCTGTTTTCAAATATAATATCTGCACTTAAAATTTTGTGAATATCCCATTCTTCGCTAATGGGCTCTTCAGATAGAAGTAGGTTTTTATAGGTTTTTTTATTGCTTTCGATTTTTAATTGCTTCATTATAACACATCATTTATTGCTTTTGGGTGGGTGAGTGATAGGTGTGTGACCTTTTTTAGAAAAATGTGTGGTTTTGGATCACGTGCGTGACATTTATGATCGAAGGATGACACTTTTTTTTATTAGGGGTTAGAGTAAGGTGGAGGATCACTCGTGCACTTGTGTGTGCGTACGTGGTTGTGTTTTTTAAGGAGGAGATTGTGAGCAAGGTATGTAACCTGTAACCTGTATGCTAGAATATAGTGGAAGATTGGTTACCAGCTACCGCACAAGTGTGCAGGTACATGTTTTTGATTTTTTGAAGGTGTGTTCATTGATCAGTGTAAAAAATGTTTTCGGTTCTCTTTCGCACCTTCGTTGTCATTGGTTATAACTCGTAGGACACCTCCCACCTAAACATCACCTAATGTTTTCCCACATCATAATTATAGCATTATTGTCGTAAATTGATGTTGAGTAGGTACTTCGCACGTACGTTTGACACGTGCTGCTACCTTTTTGTGTGTGTTTTCGGCTCTCTCCCTTTTTACAGTGCACTCTGTTTGAGTGACCCTCCTTATAATCATTTCATACAGACTTCATACCTAAGATTTTAGATTCTTATTTCTAAAACCTTAGTAGTTTTCGAACACTTGAATCGGCAACTCTTTCGTCTTGTTAACAAAACGGTCACCAAAAATAAAAGTTTCTTATTGTGCTAACAAAGTGAAAAACCAAAAACTAAAACTAAATAAATTTTGTATTACCAAAGTGGTAACAAAATTAAAAACATCGTGTCTGTGCGACCACAGTGAAAAACATTAATAAGAGTTCGTTTTGTGTTAATAAAGTACTTCACCAAAATAATAAAAAAAATATTAAAAATGGCCGCTAAGAAGCTCAACTCCACCAACTCCCTCGAGGGCATCCAATATATTGCCCGGAGTAACTCGGCTCAAGGTCAGAGCCGCCCTAATTATTTTAATCATTCAACCTATTTGGTTAATGACAATGGATTAAATAACATCATCGACAACACCGACTCCATCACCAACTACAACATCACCCCCGCCACCTTCACCGACTTCGCCATCAATCCCGTCACCATCAGCAACTACAATATCACCCCCACCACCTTCACCAACTCCAGCAACATCTTAATTAACAACATCACTCCAACCACCACCACGATTGACAACTCCAGCAGCATCAACAACACCAACTTCGCCATCACCCCCACCACCTTCACCAACATCATCAACTCGTCAAGACCATCATCATCGAGTCAGTCAAAACTCTGTACCGCATGCAATGAGCAAATAACATCATCAAAGTGGAGCGCCCATCTCCAATCAAATATGCATAAGATGCGAGTGTTTACGCCTGTGAATACCCAGGTTAAAATGATTTCGAGTGGGTTTAAAAACCGAATTAGTACATTTTCTTATGAGAATAAGAATAAAAACATTGTGGAACCAGAAGAGTTTCTGAGTGAGGTGGCTCAAGAAATCCTCCCACTCATAAGGAATGTGCTAATTACGCATACCGCTTGCAAAATGAATTTGGAACTCTTTGCGGAGTATATCAAATTCAGTGATGATGAAATGCTGCTGACAGTAAAATCACATCAATCCAATATGTGTGTTATTACAGCATCGAGTGATCTAGAAGAGATCATTAAAACTCATGCAGCAATAATTAGCGGGAAAATGGATGAATTCCAGGAGAAGGACAGCGGCTGGACATTAACTAAAATATTGAGGCTGGAGATAAATATTAATAAATATACTCCCCTCAAAGTTTCAAGTTATATTGAAACCCCAAAAGGGCTGAGAAACAAAAAAGCTATTATAAATGTGATAAACAATGATGCATTTTGTTTTAAATGGGCGATAATCTCAGCCCTCAAAGCACCACTCAACAGTAACTCCGCAAAATGTTCCGCATATAAAGTTGATGCCATTGAGAGTCCATCAATAAAAATCGATGCAACACTCACGCTCAACTTTTCAATATGACCTCTGGACCAAATCAAAATTTTTGAAGATCAAAACCAAAACATTAGTATCAATGTTTTTGGTTTTGATGAGCAGACGGGCGCTGTCAACGGCCCATTATATGCGACAATGCTGGAAAAGGAAATCCACATTAGTCTGATGTTGCTGTAGGGTGAAGACCGTGCACATTTTGTATGGATTAAAAATTTGTCAAGGTAATATTTTGTAATAAATATTCTTTATTAAAAACAATATTTTTTCCATATATTTTATATATTATATACATATATTTTTTCATATACTTTCAGGCTTGTAAGACGTCAAATTACGTCCCACCATGGGCAAGTCTATTTCTGTAGGACATGCCTTATTTACTCCCACAATGAGAAGATGCATATTGAACATCGTCAACAGTGTGGAAAGATGGTTTCTACTCTCCCATCACAGGAAAAGGCAAGCCTTGGTTTTAAGAATTATAATCGTAGTTTAGATGTACCATTTGTAGTGTATGCCGACTTTGAATGCATACTCACCCCCCTCAATGCCCAACTTATTGAGAATGTTGTAGCAACTTCTCAACACATTCCTATAGCCTATTCGTATTATATAAAGTGTGCATTTAACCCAGCTCTAGACAAGTTTGTTTTAGAGACTGGGGAGGATGCAGGTGTAAAATTCGTCAAGTCTCTTATCAGAGATGTAGGCGAAATTTACACCAATTATTTGTCTGTTATAAAACCTATAGGCATGAGTGTCGATGGAGAGTATAGTTTTAGAAACGCTCTCATTTGTCACATTTGTCAAAAGTCTTTAGGCAATGATCGTGTTAGAGATCATTGCCATTTAACCGGGTCGTACAGAGGGGCAGCACATAATGTCTGCAACATAAATTTTCAACTTGCACCTTTTGTCCCAGTATTTTTCCACAATTTTTCAAAGTATGATTCCCATTTATTTGTACTTCCTCTTAATAAGGAGTTGTACATCTCACTTTCAAAATATATCCACATTGCATCCCATGATAAAAACCTTGAGATTAGATTCTTAGATACATTCCGTTTCATGGCAACAAGTCTAGATGCACTTAGCAGCAATCTAGATACAGATAATTTCGTTAATGTAAAAAAATTTTTCCCATTAGATAACGAGTTTGAGCTTATACGTAGCAAGGGGGTCTTTCCATATGAGTATATGAACTCAGAGGGCAGATTAAATGAGTGTGCTCTTCCCCCTAGATTAAATTTCTTTAATAGCTTAACAAATAAAGAATGCTCACTCGAAGATTACACTCACGCCCAAAGTGTTTGGTCAGTTTTCAATTGTCAAAGTCTAAAAGATTACATGGAGTTGTATCTTAAGACTGATGTTCTACTACTTGCCGATGTTTTTCAAAATTTTCGAGCTATTTGCAAGAAAATTTATTCATTAGATCCCGCCCATTATTATGCAACACCTGGTCTTTCAAGGGATGCAATGCTAAAGACAACAAAAATAGAACTGGAATTGCTTACAGATATTAATATGTATAGGTTTATCCAAATGGGCATTCGTGGTGGCTTAGTTCAGTGCTGTAAGCGGTACTCAAAAGCCAACCGTCCATATATGGAGAATTATGAATCAGAAATCAGAATTTTTAATGTATTTAGAAGCAAATAATTTATATGGTTGGGCTATGTCCCAACATCTTCCATATTCTGGTTTTAGATGGATGAATGAAGATGAAATAAATACATTCGATATTTCATCAATCACTGATAATTCAGAGACTGGATACATTCTCGAGGTAGATCTTTTGTATCCAGACTCTCTCCATGATTATCATAATGATTTACCATTTTGTCCATCTAAGCCAAAAGCCTACTCCAGAGGCGAAAGTTCAAAAGCTTGTTGCGGATCTAAGGGCAAAAACAAAGTATCCCATCCATTACAGAAATCTTCAGCAATGTTTAAGAAATGGTCTTGAATTAACAAAAATTCATAAGATTTTGGAATTTAAACAGTCTCCCTGGCTTAAAAAGTATATAGACTTAAATACATTGCACAGAACTTCGGCAAAAATTAATTTTCAAAAAGACTTTTTAATTATTAAATAATGCAGTCTATGGAAAGACGATGGAAAACGTTGAAAAACGTAAAGATTCAAATGAATCGCCTACATAATGTGTATGATAAGCCAATGTATTTAGGTTTTGTTGTTTTGGAATTATCAAAATGGCAAATGTATGATTTCCACTACGATTATATGAAGCCGAAATTTCAAAAGAAAGTCTCATTGAATTATATGGACACCGATTCGTTCATATATTCCATTGAGACAGATGATTTCTATAAAGATATTGCTGAAGATGTTGAGATGAGATTTGATACTTCTGAGTATCCCAAAGAGTTGGCACAAAAATATGGGATCAAGAGGTGCAATAAAAAAGTGCTGGGTATGATGAAAGACGAAAACTGTGAGAAAAGAATGTTAGAGTTTGTTGGTCTTAACTATAAATAATTATAAAGAATGTCTTTTCCAGAATAAGACATTTTCTGATAATATGTTAATTTTTAGATCCAAGATACACAATTTGTATACGCATAAGGTCAAAAAAACAACTTTAAGTTGTAAAGACGATAAAAGAAAAATAAGAGAAGATGGTATTCATACTTATGCCTGGGGGCATTATAGAATTAATTCTTAGTACTTTGCAAAATAAATAGTAATATTTAATATTTAAATAAATAAATAATCAAATAATATGTAAGTAGAATTAAGAAAAGAAAAATAAATAAATAAACAAACAAATATATTGTAAACAAAAGAAAGAATGAAAGGAAAAATGTGTCTCTTTTATTTTAATATAAGAAAACTACATTTTCAGCTGCTGGTAAGAATATTGAGAAAATAAGACGAAGAAGAAATACGTAAGTTATTCATGATTAAATGTTGGTGTGTGTGTGTGTGTGTGTGTGTGTGTGTGCGTACCTCTATGGAAGAAATGAAGAAACAATAATACATGGTTTTAGCTTGTAAATGAATGTATATTTATTTCTAATCATGAAGCTGAAAATAAATTGAATTAAAATAAATAGCACAGAGTGATTTGTATTCTTCATATATTTTTATTTAAAAAGGAGTTTTAAAATTAAAATACATTCAAGTATGGTTATTGATAAAAGAATTTTTTATTAATTTTTTTAAATATTCTTAACAAAGGTTAAAAATTCATCGCTGTTTTCACATATAATATCTGCATTTAAAATTTTGTGAATATCCCATTCTTCGCTAATGGGCTCTTCAGATAGAAGCTCTGGAAGAGTGTGCTCCATTCTTTGACCCTCTTCAGTGATGTCGAACAACTCTGTTTCCAATAGCTCAAGCCATTCCGATCGACTGAGCTCTTTGAGTTTCGGGCTTGATGGTGATGGTTGTGGTGGTGGCGTTAGCTGATATATCCCCTCGGTAGCTCCTCCAGTGGGGATTGGCCAGTGCATGAGCTCCCCCAAATGTAGGCTCATTGGATTTTCTTCATTCATCATGTTGAAGAAGTCTTGTATGTTCCGCGACATCTTTTTGTATGAGACAGTTCAAATCAAGGCGCTCTTTTATATCCCAAACTCTACACCGACTGCATTTCTTTCATACATAATATATCAAAAAGTCATACACACGTTCCAAAGGTTTAAACAATGTTAACACTAACAAGCTTATCTTTTATCAGTATCCCTCTTTTTAGGATTTCCATTTCCTTTTCATTTATTTTTAATATATATTGATAGTCCGCACACGTACGTTTACAGATCTATCTTTACAAAATTTCATTTATATTTATCCAAGAGTTCTGATCATTGGTGAACCCAAGCCATTTAACTAGTGCTCTATCATTTCGTCGCCTTATTATCTTTTCAACCAAGTACGTGTCTGGAAATCTTGTTTTCCTCAACTCTTCATTATAGAAACCTCCTTTCAGAACTGCACCTTGATAGTCTTCCAGTATGTATGTAGTGGGATTCGTATTCTGAATTTTATTGATTTTAAAAATTTCAGTTGTCCAGTTTGGTGTATACTCCTTTTCAAATGTGTGCTTATGCTTACTAATGCGCACATAATCACCAACACGAAATTTAATTCCATTAAAGATTTTTCTATGACTGTAGACGGTATTTAATAAATTTTTCTCATTTGATGAATTTACTTCAATTGGTGCCATTTGAATTGTTCTATGATGTTTTGTATTATACTCATTTATCAATAGCTTATAAATTTTAATCCAACAATACGTTCCATTATAACTAAACTCTCTCCATCATCTCCTTGAGTGTTCTATTAAAACGTTCAACAATTGATGCCTTAAGACAACTATAAGTTGAGTAATGATTTATATCATGTTTTTTACACAAGCTCTTAAAGTCTGAATTAAAAAATTCTTTTCCATCATCAGTGGTGTTTCTGGCCGGGGGTATGTCGGCGGTGGGGGTTGTGGCGTTTCTGGCCGGGGGGTATGCCGGCGGTGGAGGTGGTGGCGTTTCTGGCCGCCGGGTAACTGGCCTCGGTACCGGTTGTCGCACGGGTCGGATCATCGGCGCCTCTTCTTCCAGCTGCCATTCTGCCGGTGCCCGCACGTCTTCCTGCCACCTCACCACCACAGTGTAGCTGTGATGCCACTGTCCCATGGCGTAAGTCTTCTCGTACTCCTGGGTCACCGTGGGCGGCTCGCGTCGTGGTTCCTCCTGGGGTTCGGCCTGTGGTCCTGGATGTTGCGTCTCCTCATCCTCGTCATCCGAGGAGATCACGATGACCTCGTCTGGTCGTATTGGTGGCACATAGGGCACCGTGTCCTCATCCTCCGAGTTTAGGGGTGGCTCTGGTGTCGAGTTGGCGCTGTCAGCGCTCGCGTCGCCGTCCGAGTCCGAGCCGGTACTGGAGTCCCGACCATCGTCCTCGGTATCTGTCGAGAGGACGATGGTTTCTTCGGCATAAGACCGGGAGGGCATGGTGTCGTCGTCATCGCCCGATGACTCGCCATGTTCCTCCTCCTCGGTCTCGGAGAACGGGTGATAGGGGCTGTCGCGTCTCTCATGGTCGCGGGCCCATCGGCCTCCATCGATGCCGTTGCCGTCGACCTCGTTGTCGACCTCCGCTGGTGGTTGTTCGATGGAGTCGATCGAGCCCGCGCGTGGCCGCGGCCCTGGGAATCGCACCGTGGATTCATCCCAATCGGGGGTCGGCGGTAGCTCTGGGAAGAGCCTCTGCACCCACTCGGGGTCGATGTCATCCATCTCGCTGGGATATCGTCGCCGCCGCGGTTGTTCGTCTTCCTCCAACGCAGGGCTCGGGAAATCCCGCTCCTCTTCATCAACGTCCATTCCGAAATCACCGTGGCCTGGCTGTGCCCACCGCTCCAGCTCGTCGTCGTCGTGCTGGTCCCGGGGCGGCAGTCGCGGCGCGGGTACACTCGCACTATGCGGACCACGCGTCCGCGTGGCCGCCAAGATCACCGTCCATCAGGCATACGCGCTGCTGGGCCGGCTGCTCTTCTGTGCTGAGTCCCAGCTCCGCTAGGTCCAGCGGCGAGATTCGATGCCAACCGGCGTTGACCACTGGAAGCTGCGTTTGTCTCCGCTTCGTTATTCATTGTTGGTTACTTCTTGCAGATTTTGCTAATGAGCTGTGTGCGTGTCTGCAGTTTGGTTATATAGTTTGGGCACTCGTGTCCCTAATTTATAACTCTCTCGGGTTGAGTTTGTGCTCATTTTACCGGTGACGCTCCTTACACTAGTATGGGTGGCTAACCAACGGTGTCCTGGTATCCATGTACCTGCACTAGTGCTGGTGACTAACCAACGGTGCATGGTTTTTGCCGCTCACGCATCCGCACTAGTGCTATTGTTGTTGGTTTCCATTTTGCCTTTTGCGCACGTGTCCACACTAGTTTGTAAATCCGCTGTAGTTAAGCGACGAGCCAAACGTTTTTTTCGTTGGTCGTTGCACTTTCGGGCTCCATAGTTGTTGTGTGATTCGTCCACAGCGGTGAGCGAAACGTTTTCGGCGGTCGCTGTGCTTGCGCTCTCCATAGTTCAAACACTGTTGTTGTCTGATTCGTCCGTAGCGGTGAGCGAAACGTTTTTGGTGCTTGCAGCGTTTACGCTCTCTAGCGTGTGAGCGGGTAATCTGCTTTCGGCGGTCGTTGCACTTGTTCTCTCTAAGCGCAAGCGTTGTTGCCGTTCTTTGTCAGCGGTAAGCATAACGCTTATTCATTTAAATTTTTTTAAACTTAATGTTAACATTTAACGTGCTGTACTACTATTTAAAACTATAACATGAATAGGGAACTTAATTTTCTAACAAATCGTGGAACATTATCTATTAAACTTAACTACAAAAAAATAATTTTTATTACATTATGCAAAAATATATTAATTAAATTCTGATAACAAAAAAAAAGAAAAAAAATGAATATTTGGATTTGATATATTTAAGTTTACTGTACGTGCAAATTTAACAAAAGCAAAAAAAAGAATAAATAATTGCAAGAAAAAAGGAAATTAACTAAATAAAAGAAAAAAAAATAGAAAAAAAAGGTCTGAATGGTGGTATGTAAGCTTCCATACATAAATATGTATTCTGCAGCACAATTATTTCTGGCTTCTTAACAGATTTTAGAGACGGCATTAACTTTTAACTTTTGCTTACAAAAACAAGCTCCAAAACTGGACCAAGTTACTTTTGCATAATTGATTTAATAATATAGTTCTTGAATTTCTGAAAACCTATTTTAAGGATGGAACCAAATATGAGGTAACCAGGAACATATATGACATATGTTTTGAAATATACAGTGGCGGACACCTTATTGCGAACATTGTCAAAGAAAAAACGTAATTGCCTGCCATAAGCTAAGCATTCATTATTTTTCAGAAATTCCAAAGACCGATGGTAGGTATATATATTAACCACCAAAATTAATATATGACCCCAATACACTGGGGTTTCCCCACCTGCTAGGTACGATTATAAAAATGTAGCATACTTCCAGGCGTATTTTTAATTTGGAGCAGGTACATTGTGGACACCTGGGTGCCATAAAACCCGGATTTTTAACTTAAAGTTGAGTATTTTGGTATAAATAGACCAATGCTTCGTAGTCAGTTTAGTTTTATCCTGCATCTCGGGTGCAATAAGCCAAAAAGGACTATGGACAAACAGACTACCATTGAACTACGAAAACTCATCTTGGAACACCACAAAAACGGATATTCACATCGCCAAATAGCTGAAATGGTCAATCTGAGCAACTCAACTGTGTATAACATCATTCGGCGCTTCGTCGACGCAAATCGGATTGAGGGCAAGGGCAGAATGGCACCAAACAAGATTTTCACCGAAGAGGAGGAGCGGAGGATCATCAGGATAATAAGGGGAAATCCCAAGCTATCGGCTCCAAAAGTGGATCAACAGGTGCAGGATGACATGGGGAAAAAGTGCTGTGCGAAAACTGTGAGCAGGGTTCTGCACAAACATGGCTTCAATGCCCGAGTACAACGGAAGAAGCCCTTTAAAATGGCAAAAAATAAAGGGACTTGGATGACGTTCGCCAAAAACCACTTGGACAAGGATTTGGAGTTCTGGAACACTGTCATATGTGCAGATGAGTCGGAATTCCACATTTTTGACTCAGACGGACATTTTTGATACTGACCTGAATCCCAAACACGTAAAGGCAACAGTCAACCATGGTGGAGGAAGTGACATTTCATGGGTATGTATCTCGCCAGCCGGATTCCGGAATTTTGTGATTTTTGAAACAACAATGGACAAGAATGTGTACTTCAACATACTAAAGGAAAATTTACTCCAAAGTGCCGAGAAGGTAGGAATCCGACGTAATTTCCGGTTCAACCAGGACAACGATCCCAAGCATAAGGCCAAGATAGTACAGTCCTGGCTCATCAGGAACTGCCCCCACATGATAATTCCACCGGCCCAGTCTCAAGATTTAAATGTTGTTGAGAATTTGTGGGCTCTGCTGGAAAATAACATCCGGAAGCACAGCATATCCAGCAAAGAAGGGCTCAAAACTGCTCTGCGGGATGAGTGGAGCAGAATCAGCCCAGAATCTACCAGGAAGCTGGTATCTTCCATGAATAATAGGTTAAGGGAAGTTGTTAAGGCTAATGGATATCATGCTAAGTATTAACATCCTTATTTAAGTTTTTATACTCCAAATATATTATTTTATTTATACCTGGCCAAATAAAATTGCCCCTCAAAAAAGTGTACTTTTTTACATAACTCTACCTAGCGAGTGGGGAAACCCCAGTGTATTGGGGTCATATATTAATTTTGGTGGTTAATACATGTACCTAAGATCGGTCTTTGGAATTTCTGAAAAATAATGAATGCTTAGCTTATGGCAGGCAATTACGTTTTTTCTTTGACAATGTTCGCAATAAGGTGTCCGCCACTGTATATATAGATCGGAGTCGTCGTGATCGGACCAAATCGTTAGAAAGAAAGAACGCAGCATTCAGAGCAGGTGAAGCTGGATACAAACTTATTCCTGAAGATAATGTTAACTGGGCCAGTAAACATGGCAGATTTTCTATCTGCTATTGAATATATTAGCTCGAGTCCCGCTTGAGGTCGCTGTCTTAAGCCTATTGATTCTCAGCCAGAGGCGATATAAAAGTCAAGGAGTCGCCTGACAATGAGCAGCTGAACGAGACTGTGTTACGTCGTAGGTACTGGATCGGTTTCCAGCAGTGTTTTCAAATGCTGCGAATTCTCGTTGCAATACAGGCCAGGTACCAGGTACTCCATGTCCCTTAAAAGTTGCCACATTTCGCATAGCTGCATTGGCAGATGACCAAGCTGTCATTTGATCTTAAATATAATTATCATACTTAATTGACAACATTTACAACTTGAATTTCAAGCATACCCAATGGAAGATATACATTCGTTTGCTGACAGTCCTGACAGTTTTTTAAATTATGCTCGAAGTTGACATCCAATGAACGACGCTTGGGTTCCCTGAAGCATACATACATATACACATATATTAAGCTTTGCAAATATCGTTAATCATGTTTAGCATTGAGTGGAATCAGCCGTGAATATTGTTATTCTTCAGTTACTATTAGGCACTGTCGTCAGCTCGAGTAAGCCCTGCGAATTGTGGGAAATTAATTTCAGAGTATGTTGGTTATATTTAGCTTACAATAATGCCACGATCATTCAAAGCGATCACAGTGGAGATACTGTCCCTTGTCAAGCGTTTAAATTGCACACACTAAAACACAAATTTGCATATCGATATCAAAAATATCCCAAAGTTTTTCTTCTTGTTCAGATTGTAACTTTTCTGGATATTTAACACTTTTTAGTGTGTTGTAAATACAAAAAAAAAGTAAATGGCAATTGAACATTAGGTGTACATTTTGCATAAGACTGTAACGAACCTATTTGCTTTGCCGGGCTAACGCTCAGTCGAGTTGTGGGTTCGTGCGACGAATTTATAATTGGTTGCGATGCGATCATTAACAACACAAGGAATTTATATATATTAAATGAAATCGAATGATGGTTTATTGAATTCGTACTTTGTTTGGCTTATAATTGTACTTATTGTTTGCACTTATATTTTGATGGCGATTTATTGAAACCTTGGTCTGTCTTCAAAAGTGTTCCTGTTCGGGAGAGTCGGGTCCAGGCACCCCGTGTACAAGTCTACGGCTTCGCACTGCGCGACAGATTGTCATACGGCACTCCAGTCACTCGACTGGATTCGCACGTATCCTGTCCATAACAGATTTGGTCACGCTCGCTTCACTGGGCGGGCTTTGCGCTGGAACCACGACTCAAACGTAGCAAGGATTCACTTATTTCACCAAACACGAAGGACCTCAATGTCCTTGCACTAATATTTCGTCCTGGCAGCGTCGAGTCCTCTGACGCTCCTTAGTCGTGTATCGCCCGGTGTGATACACCTTCGCTTGTGTTATCACTTGTTGCTTGGTTTACTGCCGCACTCGCGTAGTTTTTGCTCATAGCTTCCGCTTACGAACTTTTGATTTTTGAGCTGCTCCGACAGAGTTTCCTCTTCTTGTATTGTTTCTCACTCCACTGAACTGTGTGTGCTGCGGCACTCCTTTTATAGGCCGGGTCGCGGCCTTTTGTCGGGACTGTACAAGAAATCACGCGATCGCCTCGGTGGCGTGATTTCTGGTAATTTTCCTCTGCCATTTGCTGGTGCCAGCCTATGTCTGCCGTTAGTGTGAGTATGGATGTATATATTGCACCCGCAATACTCCTCACACTATAACGGCACATGTCCTGGTGGACATGTGTGGCAGACACGCTCATATGGCTGACAACCTGCGTACGAAAGAGAGGGGACGAAAGAGAGCAAATTCGCCGCAACTGCCATCAGAACCGGACTTCGGTCTGATGTGCAGTTACTGTGAGGGGCGCATATAACACACATAAATATATAAACCTATATATTTATTTGCCATCGCTATATGGCTCCTCACACTCCCCCCTTTCTTCGGCAGTGGAAGACTTCCACTGTCCAAATGGTGTTGTTCATGCTGAGGAAGACGGATTTTGAAAGAGTGGTCCCCTCCCCTGTTACCCCAGTGATCATTTCTAGGTCTTCAATCTTCATTTTTTTTTCATTTATTCTTATCAATTTTCTCTTTTTTATTGTTTTATTACCCCTGGGTCTGTTCTTGGAACACCCGGGCTCCGTGGCCTACCGTCCTCTTAATGCGGTAGCGTCGTCCCGCGCACCACACTAGTCGTGATGTGCGACGATTATAGCCCGGGTGGTCGGCTATGGCCTAGACGACCTGCGTAGGCCACTCTGTGGTTGGAAGTTCTCGCCATTCCACGCCGGGCTCCGGTGCGGACCGTTGCCGCTGCAGCGTCGGTCTCGGTGGCCGGGGCGTCGTCTCCGGGTGTGATGCTTGACGGAGGAAGGCTGGCCGGGGGTATACCGGCGGTGAGGATGGTGGCGTTTCAGGCCGCCGGGTAACTGGCCTTGGTTGCACGGGCCGGACCGTCGGTGCCTTCTCTTTCAGTTGCCACCCGGGCGGCGCCCGCACGTCCTCCTGCCAACTACACACCACGGTGTAAGTGTGATGCCACTGTCCTGCGGCATAGGTCCTTTTATAGTCACGGGTCACCGTGGGCGGTTCGCTTCGTGGTTCCGTTCGGGGTTCGGCCTGTGGCCTCGGGCGGCGTGCCTCCTCATCCTCCTCGTCTGAAGAGATCAGAATGGCGTCGTCTGCTCGCACCTGTGGCACGATAGGCACCGTATCCTCGTCATCCGGATTGATGGGTGGTTCCGGTGCCGAGCTGGCGTTGTCAGAGCCCGATTCGACGTCGGAGTCCGAGTCGATGTCGGAGTCATGACTGTTCGTCAACTTGGGGACTGGGGAGTATGGTGTCGTCGTCATCACCCGATGACTCGCCGTGCTCCTCTCCGCCCTCGTGTATTGATTCTCTCTCGTCGACTTCGGCGTTAGCAGGGCTAACATCCCTGTCATCTCGAGGTCTAGGGAGCATGGTGTCG
>JAWNME010000121.1:0-18489 GCA_035044385.1 Drosophila neutralis
TGGCAGAGTTGCTCTCTGTCTACAGTATCTGACACAAAAGGCAAAAAAGGAAATTCCGTTAGGAGCTGCTGCGTTGGAAAATGAGTTTTATGTTGACGACTGTTGGGTCTTGTAATTTCCTTACTGATCATTTTTGACCAACGATCAGAGTTGCCAGATCGTTGTATTACATTCGCATAGTTGCCAGATTGTTACGTTGTATTATGTATACATTTGCAACACGCCCTCTCAAAGTAACAATCGTGATGTTCTTAAATACTGGTGAAGCCCAATGAAGAGATGCAACGGTGATGCTTGGCACTGCTTAGACCCTTCGTTAGGACATCTGCTGGCATTTGCTCCGTCTGCATATAGTCAACTTGGATGTCGCCTCTCTGGTCCATCTGCTGGATGAAATGGTGGCGCACATCGATGTGTTTTGTGCGTGGATGAAAACCAAAACCTTTAACCAGTTTTTGAGCGCTTTGGTTGTCGTTTAGGAGCTGAACCGAATCACATCTTCTGCCAATTTGATTGAGGTATAGCCTGTGCTTGACAAAGCGACGGTGCGTTGTTTCCTTGCCTCCCAACTTATAGCGGCACCTGCTAACATAAACGCCTATCCAGAATATGATCGCCTGTCGGTCAAATTTGCGCCCCAGTCAGCATCGACGACTCCGTATAGATCTTCACCTGTTCTTTTGAATATCTGGCCGAGCTGTTTGGTACCGCATAGATACCGAAGAATACGCTTTGCCGTCTTCCAGTGTTCGACATTGTAACATAGTTAAACTGACTCATGAAATTTACGGCGTACGCAATATGTGGACGAGTTGTGACTGAAAGAAACATAAGAGAGCCAATTAAGTTCTGGTAGGGGTACCTTCTCATTTCGGCTTTATCAACGTCTTCTGGTCGCTTCAAAGTACATTTTGCTTCAATGGGTGTTAATGCCGGCTTGCATTCAGTCATCCCGAATCTTTTCAACAAGGCTCCAGTGTACTTTTCCTGTGCAAGGAATACCCGGTGCTCTTTCAGATCCTGCTTGAATTCTATGCCCAGACAAGTTTTCACTTTGCCGAGATTTTTCATCTCAAATCTTCTCCGAGGATTTCTTTGGTCTGCTGCAACGAATCCGGATGATTTGACGCCAACAGCAAATCATCTACGTATATGGATACTAGGAGAGTCTTCTTCTGCTGCCGTTTGACGAACAGACATGGATCCTGCTTCGTGGGCTCTAATCCAACCTCTTGTAGCTTCGTCGTGAGTCTACAATACCAGCGCAGTCCGGACTGGCGTAATCCTTATAGTGCCTTCTTCAATAAACAAACAGGGCTTCTTATTGATGACAGCGCCGCGCGCCATTCCGCTATTGTCTGCGAGTACTCTTCTCGAGGTTAATCCTGCTTCGTTCCAATTGATTTGCCCGATTCCAACTTTTCCATGAAATCATTGAAGCTCTCTGGTACCTCCATATATACACTCTCTTCGAGCTCGCCATTTAGGTAGGCTGTGACCACGTCCATTTGATATATCTCCATATCAAGTTCCGCTGCCATGGCCACCAAGAGTCGGACTGATGTGAATCGAGCTACAGGTGAATACGTTTCATGAAAATCTTCTCCAGGTCTTTGTGAGTATCCTTTAGCGACTAATCGCACTTCCTTTTTTCCTGAAACGGTACCATTGTCTTTTGTCCGAAACACCATTTAACTACCTATGATCTTCCGATCCTTAGGGCGTTCCACCATCTACCATGTTCCGTTGTATATCTGCGCAAGAAATTCATCTTCGATCGCCTTTGTCCAACTGGCGCTGTCCTCGTGGCTTTTCGCCTCTTTCACTGTAGTTGCATCATCTGTCCATGAATGCCATTTCGCATTCCTCGAATGTCTCGCTTGAGCTGCTCTGCTCGTCGCTGCTGTTGACTTGTGCCGGTAGTTGATATATTTTCCGTGGCCTACCACGCTGGCCGGTCCTCTCGATTTTGGGACGCCCTCTGCCACGCTGCTGCTCAACTGGCTTCTGCTTGGGTTTCTCAAGTGAACTGTTATCGTCGCTGGTACATCCATCACAAGGTTTACTCGTGATATTGATGCCAATACTTCCGTTTGAGCTCTGATCCCAGTCGTAGAACTCAGCGTACTGGCTTACGCTTTTCAGGTAAATATACTCGATATGCCTTCGAGGTAGTTGAGTAGCCGACCATTATGCATTCTTCTGATCTTGATTTAAATTTACCCTTATTCGAACCCTTTATCAATGCATATGCCTCCGTACCAAATATACGTAAATGCGCCACTGTAGGAAAATTCTTTGTCCAGTAAGTATAGGGAATATCACCCGCGTTACACATCTGTTTCTGATGTAACATGCTGTATTTACTGCTTCTGCCTAAAAGGATGGAGGCGCACCAGATTGCTTCATCATATAGCGTGCCATGTCGACCAGGGTACGGTTCTTTCTTTCTGCCAAGCCATTCTTCTGCGGCGTGTGCGGTGTTGTGAGGCGTCTCTGGATTCCGCTGACCTCAATGTACTTATCGAACTCTTTGTTGCAGTACTCAGTGCCGTTGTCTGACTGAAGTGCTTTAATCTTCTTACCCGTGAAGTTCTCTGCTGCAGCTTTATATACTTTAAAAGCTTCGAATAAATCTGACTTCTGTTTAAGAAAGTGAACTTCACAATAGCGCGAATAGTCATCTATAAAAGTTGCGAAGTATTTACATCCTCTCAGGGATTGCGTTCTCATTGGGCCGCATACATCGCTATGAACTATTTCCAATGGTTCACTCGTACGTTTTTCTTTTCCACTTTTATAAATGCTTGCAGTTTGCTTTTCGCTTATGCAAATTTCGCATTTCGACAATTTTCCATTCTCGCATACTTTCATGCCATAGGCTTTACCAATTTTAGCCATCCATTTCAAATCGCTTTCATTCAGATGTCCCATTCTATAATGCCATAGATCAAGGTCGTTTTGACCACCATGAATTATACTATTCACTTGATGCTTTTCGCCATTCAAGTAGTACAAGTTACCGTATCTTTGCGCACGTAGCCGAATTTCGTTATTTTTCATAACAAGTTGTGAGGAGCCATACAGCTTTGACATAAGCCATATGCGCCCCTCGCAACAATTGCCACGTATGCTATGGGCAGCCCTCCCAACGATTGCAGCAGACGACATTGGATCTTGCGCCACTTCAGCAGATTTCGCCAACGACGAAAACAACTGCAACCAGGCTGTTTCAACGACGTGAACACCTGCAGCCAGCGAGCAGCACATTATGTAAGCAGACCCAGTGGGCCACCGGTGCACGCGGCTCTGATTTCCACCAAGAGCACACGTGCGATACTTCAGCGGACGCTACCAGATGGATGGAACATGGACACCACCACTTGGCGCTATTGAGAGCGCAAGTGCGCCATCAGCGCATTCCATATCGGACAGCGTGAGAACCAAGTGGGCCGCGGTCAAGTAACCGGTGGTCGCTGCGCTAATTCTAACCTGCGAATTGTGCTGCGATCACAGGAGACCAGGGGAACGCGACTCGGATTTCCACCGAGAGTACACGTGCCTACTTCAGTGGACGCTACCTGATGGATGGGCAACTGACACCATAGCGGATAGCGTGAGACCCAAGTGGGCCGCGGCCGCGAAACAGGTGGTCGCTGCTCGAATTCCAACAAATTGCAGCGATCACAGCAGACCGTGGGAGAACGGAACGACATATCAGGCAGAAGCAACCGCTGCTCGAATTTCATCGATTGCAGCGACACCAGTGGGCAGCAACCTGGAGGCAGGTGACCGTTGCCTTACTCCCAACGAGTGCATCGTCGGCGGAAAAGCGTGAGAAACGCCCAACGAAGCGAGTGCGGCGTCAGCAGGAAAACGTGGGAATCGCCCAAGGAAGCAAGACCACCGACGCGATCTGACCTATAAAAGGGGGCGTCACAGACCACCAAGGGTCAGTGAGTGAAAAGCCGAAGAGCAAGTCAAGTCAGTGCGAACCAACACAAACGGAGTGCGAAACAGTTAGAACGGAGTGCAAAAATCTACAAGCGAGTGCGAAGTCTCGAAATCAGAAACGCCATAATAATAAGTGAAAATTAATAAACCCATTTATACCTAGCCTTAAGTAACGTACGAATAAAACCTTTAGTTAACATATAAAGGATACGTGTTATTACTTTATCGCAAACGCAACTAAACTAAATTTGTTGCACGATTTCACAGCTCGAATGAGTTTTAGCCTGCTAAAACTAACCGAACTGAAAGGTTCATTACAACTGGCGCCCAACAGTGGTGGTTGCGATAATTGATAGCACACAGTAATAAATAGTAAAGATATAAACAAAAATGGTTCGCGCCTGGGTATACAACCTCAAGAGGGAGGAAGTGATAAAATATGCCGAAGAATTCGAACTGCCACTTCGCGGGACATTGGATGAGCTGCGTCGACAATTCGGAGAATGGGTGATGGCTAACGAATCCACACCACCATACAGCACTCGACTGCAGGAAATGGCAGCTATGCATACCAGAACTTCACCGGCAAAAGGAGTAGAAAAAGTGGCGGAGACAATAAAAGTGCCGAACATAGATCTCGCTTAGTTCAGCATACCAGCAATGAACGCTGCAGCAGCGCGCACACGAGAAGAAAGCCGCACGGTATGGGGAACACCAACACCAAACCCTTCAAGGAGAGGATCGTGGTACGAGGTACACCGTGCGAGAGAATGCACAGGTCCTATGCTGGATTACTGTTGAATGTGTGGACGTATCGGAGTTCGAACGTCAATATGTTGTCCGTCGGGAAACGGTCACCGGCATCCGTCACCAAGGGGCGAGCGGAAGCCGAACAGGCCAGCCCCAAGACGCTAATCGGCAGCCTACGGTGCGAGGGAGCGCAGCTGACAGCGGTCGTAGAGATCGGCAACTGTCAGCATAAGTCTACGATCGATACAGGGGCCACAAGTAGTTTTATTAGTGAGAAACTATCCCGTGGACTGTGCAACGTAGGCCGACGATGCGCAACCGAACGGCGAGTCCGCATGGCGCGGTTGGTCGAAACAGCGGAATCCGGGAACAAGTCAGAGCAAACATCAGACTCGGAAGCCGTAGCATGGACATAAGTCTACTGGTACTCCTAGGGGTAATAGACGACCTAGTTCTCGGATGGGACTTTTTATTTGGCATGGGCACGGTATTGGAGTGCGCTGGACTAAAAATACGCCTACCAAAACAGCAAGTACAAGAGCAGAAGAAAGAAAGACTGTCTGTCGCTAAGACAGTCATACAAAAATTGGACCCGGACGCAGAAGTCGATGCGTTTTTGCAACGAGAATTAGCCGCATTTGAGAACATAGAGGGCCCATAACGGAGCTATATTTCCCTGAAAATCCCAATATGCAGGCCGAGATCAACAAACAAGTTGATGAACTGCTGGCCAAGGGATGCATAGAGCCATCAAAAAGCCCGCACAGCGCACCAATAGTGATGGTCAGTAAAAAGACTGGTAAATGGCGCCTCTGCGTGGACTTCAGGCAATTGAACGCCAAGTCCATAAAAGATGCATACCCACTACCAAGAGTCCACCATATCCTGGACCAGCTATTATTATTATAAGGTCTATTGTGCCCCCTTACTGAGCCTACAGCTCTTCCATCAATCCCAACTCCTGCACGAAAGCTAGAATCTTTGTTGGGTTGATGGTTTCCATTTCCTTGGGCCTCATGATATGTTGCCCTGGGATGCTGCATCTTTTCCTAGTTAAGGCGACGCATTCTGCTAGGATGTGCGTCGAGGATTCTTCCTCGTATCCGCAGAACCTGCATGTGTTGCTACTATAAATACCTAATTTGGTTAGGTGACTTCTCAGTCTACAGTGTCCTGTTAATAGGCCTGTGAGTATTCTGAGTCTATTCTTCCCCATGGATATCATTAGCTTAAATCGCTTTTGATTATATCCACCTAGGAGACTTCTGGCTTGTCGGAGTCCTGGTGTTTCAGCCCAGCTCCGTTCTCGCATCAGTCTCTCTTCATCCCTGATATATAGCCGTATTGTGTGTCTTCCTATGCCACAATACGGTTCAGGTCCTATCATGGGTCTTTCTGCCCCAATTTTTGCTTGCTTGTCAGCTTCTTCGTTCCCCGCTATGTCCCTGTGACCCGGAACCCATCTTAGGGTGAGCTTATTATGTTTCCCGAGTTGGTCAAGCTTGTATCTTCCTTCGTGGACTATTTTGGATGTTATTTTCGTCCCATTTAGAGCATTTATTGCTGCTTGACTATCGGAGAGAATGGATATATCTGCATTCCGATAGTGTTGTTTTAAGTTAAACTCCGCACATCTTCCTATCGCACACACCTCTGCTTGAAATATGCTGGTGTGCTTCCCAAGGGACTCATAGTGTGATACACGGGGACCCACCACTCCAAGGCCTGTTCCCTGTGTGGTGAGTGATCCGTCGGTGTACCATTTTATGGTGTGCGGTTTCATAGGGTGGACTTCGTTTAGTGTTGTCCATTCCCTTTTGCTGCTCATGTGAACCTTGAAATTTCGCTCGAATAAGTATTCGGCCGTCATTTCGTCCCTGGGTTGCATAATCAGGGGAAGTTCATCTGCTAGGAGTTGGGCATCTTTGTGGCTTAGGATGTGATTGCCCCCAACTCCTTCAGCTGACATCCTTAAGAGCGTTGCTTTCTGTTGGAGCCTTATGGTGTGGTGGAGCGGAGTGAGCTCCATTAAGGCTTCCAGGGCCATTGTAGGGCAAGTGCGCATTGCTCCTGTCATACATACACAGGCCATTCTTTGCAGTTTTTGTAACTGTTTCTGCACTGTTGTTAGCCGCATCCTGTCCCCCATGCTATTGCCCCATAGGTTAGCATGGGCCTTACTACCATTAGGTATAGCCATCTTATTATCTTTGGTGATGTGCCCCATGATTTGCCGGCTATGCTGCGACATGTATAAAGCGCCCTGGAGCACTTTGATACAGTGTTTTCTACATGGGTACCAAAGTTTAGCTTACGGTCAAATGTGACTCCGAGGTATTTTACCTCTTTACTTGTTTCTACTAGGCTACCTGATAGCCTTATCTGTCTTATCCTCTGCAATTTGTATCGTCTAGTAAAGGGGACGATAATTGTTTTTGTGGGATTCAGGCTGAGTCCAGCCTCCCCGCACCAATCACTCGTTATTTGTAACCCTAACTGGACTATGTCACAGAGTGTTTCTTCGAATCTGCCTCGCGCCATAATGACAATGTCATCAGCATAACCTTGACATTGGATGCCTCTGGTAGTAAGTCTGTTAAGTAGTTCATCCACTAACAGACTCCAGAGCAGCGGAGACAGTACTCCCCCTTGGGGGCAGCCTTTAGTCGTTAAGACTGTTACAGTGACATCATGCGTTGATGTCGTGGCCTGTCTGGACTCCAGCAAAGCACGTATCCATCTGCTGGTGATGGAGTCCAGGCCCCTCCTATAGAGGGCTGCTTCAATCGCCCCATGAGATGTATTGTCAAAGGCGCCTTCTATGTCTAGAAAGGCGCACAATGCTACTTCCTTGTTTTCTATTGCCGCATTTAAGGTGCGTCGCAATTGATAGAGCGCAGTGTCTGTGGACCTGCCTGCTCTGTATGCATGCTGCGTTGAGTGCAGCGGGCTTTGCCTTAGCAGAGTACTTCTAATTTTATAGTCCACTAGCTTTTCCAACGTTTTCAGTAAAAACGATGTCAAGCTGATGGGTCTGAAGGACTTTGGGTTGGTGATGTCTTTCTTCCCTGCCTTGGGGATGAAGACCACCCTAGCTCTACTCCATGCTCTCGGTATATACCCGAGGGCTAGGCTACTAATGAGTACTTTCCTGACAGGTGAGAGGAGACTCTCTCGGCCCTGCTGGAGGAAAGCTGGTGATATTCCGTCCAGTCCAGGAGATTTGAAGGGTTGGAAAGTTCCAATTACCCATTCTAGTCTCTCCGGAGTGACCGTTGACTTGGCGTACGCCCATTCGTTAGCAGATGTTCTAACTCTGCTGTCTGTCATTTCGATGGTACTTTCCTGCATCGGTATGCTGCCTGGAAAGTGCGTCTCGAAGAGCAGTTTCAGTTTTTGTGCATTGTTGCTTGTATAGGAGTTGTCTTTACGCTTCAATGCTACGTTTGCGTCAGGCGTCCGCTTAGATAACAATCTATGGAGCCTGGCGCCTTCACTGGTACTTCCTATGCTTTCGCAGAAGTTCCTATAATTAGCTCGCTTGGCCTTCCTTATTTCCTTGTTGTAGGATGTCAGGCTCTCGCGATATCTTTCCCATGTGCCGTCTCTCTTCGCTTTGTTGAAGAGGTGGCGTGTGGTGCGGCGCAGCCTTTCCAGGCTCTCGCTCCACCAAGGGGCGTCTTTTTCTTTGAATTTCTTCCCTACTGGGCAATTCTCCTCAAAAGCGCTAATTATGCTTTTGTTGAGATTTTCTACAGCCCACTCTAGTTCGAGTGGACTTCTGGGTATGTTTGATATACTACTGGGGTTTAGCTCTAGAGCTGACCTGAACCCTTCCCAGTTCGTTTTCCTGGGGTTACGACACGGTACGCTGCTACTCGTGTTTAATTCTATGCGAAAGAGAATGATTCTATGATCAGACATAGATTCTTCCTGAGACACATGCCAGTCCCTAAGATGAGGCTGAAGGGACCGACTGATGAGGGTGATGTCTAGCACCTCCTCTCTGATTCTGGTTACAAATGTCGGTGTAGACCCGACATTGGCAAGTTCTAGATTATATCTACATATAAAATCTGTGAGGCACTCACCTCTCGTGTTGGTGTCGCTGCTGCCCCATATGGTATGGTGCGCGTTGGCATCGCATCCGATGATCATCGACGTCTTCATCTTTCGGCAGTATTCCACCAGCCCCGCCACTTCCGCCGGTGGGCAGACTTCATCTCCTGCGAAGTAGGCTCGATCCGTTCGATGGGTGCACCTCCGCTTCTTTCTCTTGTGTTGGGGTGGGCTGCGTATTTCCCCCAGCCTTCTTTTTCAGTCCACTTACGGGGATGTTCCCGTATCGGAAGTGTATCTGATGTCCTCTGTCGACGATCTTCCTCTTGGCAATCTCATCAATTCCAATCACTAGGAGTGCTCCTTCCCCTTCGTTCCTCCTAGTGATGACCTTCCAAGATGAGATGTCCATCCCGTTCTGAACCCCGATAAGGGGCAACAGGGACTCGGTAGAACGATCTTTGCTTCTTGGACAGTACAAGGTGATGCAGTGGGGCGACGGTATATCGCCTCCTATCTTGCATTCTAGGGTCACCCCCTTCCATGACCGCAGCCGTTGCACCTTATCTACTAGCTATTTGGCTGAGCATTCATTTGAGCCTTCGATCAGCAGGTAGCCGATCCTGAAATGAATGCCCTCGAATGAAATCTCGGTGTCATTACCACCGTATTCTTCAATGAGGTCATCTATGATGATCTCCTCCAGCGTAGATAGGTCATTGTGGCTGAGCATTACCTGAGGGTAACCCTCAGGCAATATCGCCACCCTGACCGTCTTGGCTGCCGCCGCATATGAAATGCGTGGCCCAACTGGTCTGGCTGAGCTGGACTTGTTAGCCGCTGCACATGATGTGCTCGGGCGCATATCCAGTTCCTTCTGACCTCTGCTAGTCGGTGCTCGAGCCCTCGTTGAACCATGGGCGGCGCTCTTGCCCGTCGGGCACCACCTTTTTGGGGTGGTCATCGGCGGTGTCAGAGCACTGCTGGTTCTTTTGGGGGCTGGTGCCGCACTCGCATCCTTTGGCTCTTTTGCCTTTTTGAGGGCGTCATCCGGGGCCATCCCTTGTTGGAGGTATCTTAGGTACCACTTGACCCCTGCCCCGCTCAGATTTTTGCGGTTTGGGTCGTCCCGCCCTCCAGGTTGGCCCCTCGGTGGGAGGAATACTCCCTTCTTTTTCGGCCTGTATGCCGCTGTTGGGTGTGGTGGTCGAGGTATTTCGACCCCACCTTCTTTTCGCAAGGCGGTTGCCTGCTGATTGTGCCCCTGCTTTGCAGAGGGCATCCTCCTTGGTGTTGGAGTGGGTTGTGGAGATGTTGCCACAAATGAGGACCTCCCCCCGTTCAGGGCTCGGTCCTCCATCAGTCTCTCGACTTCGGTTGCAGTGAGGTCCTGCGGGATTTTTAAGTCCGATTTTCTATTCATGTTGTTCCCACGAATTGCAGAGAAAGTAGAGTCCACCCGGGCAGAGATCTGCGATACCCAGGTAAGGCTAATTAGAACAGGCGGTCGCCATCTGCCTGAGCCCACCGTTAAGAACTGGGCTATTTGATAATCCGGGCCCCCAGCCAAGTTAACTCTCGGCACGGTTCGATTTACACCTTAGTTCGGCCCGGAGTGAGATGTGTGAGGGTAGGATGGTGGCAGGTAGTAGTGTTGGGGGATTGGGGAGTTGTGTGAGGCTATGTTTTAAGAGGCGGCAACACAAGCGCACTGTCGACACGGTTAATAATAATCGTGCCCGCTGTTTGTCCGGGACTGCTTATTCACGGTCATTTGCCCGCTATTCGCAGCTAACCTCCCTAAAGGGAGGCCGTTCCCTATCCGCAACCTGCGACCCGCCTGGTGGTCTCAGCTCAGCCCCATCCGAACCATCCCACTAGTTCTTCAGACAACAGGCTGGACCAGCTAAGAGCAGCGCGATTTATCACGAGTTTGGACCTCAAGGACGGGTACTGGCGATCCCGAGGGAGAGTCGAGAGAAGACGGCATTCACAGTCCCAGGGAAAGGACTGTTTCAATGGAAAGTAATGCCATTCGGACTCCACTCAGCACCAGCCACGTTCCAAAGAGCCCTCGATCGCGTGATTGGACCCGAAATGATGCCACATGCATTTGCATACTTAGACGACATCATAGTGATCGGGAAGACACATGGAACACATGGACAACCTGAGAGAAGTATTCCGACGACTTAGAGCAGCGAATCTAAGGATCAACGTGGAGAAGTGCGATTTCTTCAAGAAGAAGCTGAACTATCACGGTCACCAGGTCACGGAAAAGGGTATCCGCACTGACCCCGAGTGGCATCTTGGTATAGCCGCTTCGTACCGGATTTCGCCACAACAGTACATCCACTAAACGCACTTCTAAAGAAGGGCACAAAATGGGAATTTACCTCGGAGCGGCAGGAAGCGTTCGAGAAGGTGAAATCAAAGCTGACACAATCACCTGTGCTGGCATGCCCAAATTTCTCGCGACCATTTTGCTTGCAAACAGATGCTAGCAATTATGGGTTGGGACCCAAAACTCAGAAGAGGTTGAGCGAGTCATATCATATCCGAGCAGATCTTTAAATGGTGCGGAGCGTAACTACTCTGCGACCGAAAAAGAGTGCCTTGCAATAATCTGGGGCATAAGGAAGCTGCGACCGTACCTGGAAGGATACCACTTCACCGCAACAATATAAGCCAAGTCAATTAGCGGCGGCAGGACACATGCCGACCCAGATACCCGAAGAGCCGTGGAGCACAGTATGTGCGGACTTCGTGGGACCATTACCAAGGTCCACCCATGGAAACACGATGTTGTTAGTCGTCATAGACCGCTTCTCCAAGTGAACCGAAATGGTGCCACTTAGAAGTGCCACAACAGCAGCGCTGCAAAAGGCCTTCCGAGAGAGGATTCTGGCACGATTTGGAGTGCCAAAGGTGTTGATCTCGGACAACGGCACACAATTCTCAAGCAAGGTGTTACAACATTTCCTCGAAGAAATGGGAATTAGACACCAGTTCACTGCCCCCTACACGCCACAGGAAAATCCCACGGAACGCGCAAATCGGACGGTGAAAACGATGATCGCCCAGTTCACTAAGAACAACTAAAGAGGTTGGGATGAGGCGCTACCCGAGCTGACACTGGCAGTCAACACCAGCGTATCGAGCACTACAGGGTACAGCCCGGCCTTCATCACTCAAGGTCGGGAGCCGAGGCTGACAAAGGCTTTGTTCGACGAAGTAACAATCGGCACAGGCCAAGAAGTCCAAACGCCGACCGAAAACGAAAAAAAGTTGAAAGAAATCTTCGAAATTGTCCGACGGAACTTGGAAAAGGCCCCACAGGATCAGGCAAGGCACTACAACCTGCGCCGTAGGCAATGTAGCCCCAAAGTCGGAGATAAGGTGTGGCTGAAGTTACACCACTTATCGAATGCAGCAGTGGGGTTCGCGGCCAAACTAGCACCGAGATACGGAGGCCCGTACCAAATCATGGACTTCACATCACCGGTGATCTGCAAGCTAAAGAGCTCGGAAGATAAGCGAATAAGGACAGCGCATGTGAGCGACCTGAAGCCATAAAAAAAAACGATAAAACGATAAACGATAAACGATGATAAAACGCCCAACAGGAAAGGGTAATAAAAAAAAAAAGAGCATGGGTATACAAAAGTGGTATACACCTACATATAAAATATTAAACATAACAAATGTTCAGAGAGAACAAGCTACTCCAATTGCCACTGCGCAACATGTAGTGCAGAATAAGAGAACCTTGACCAACCTCAACGTTCACTTGGGAAAAAAAATGCAACGTGCGCCGAAGCTCACCACTAGAGAAAAAAATGCAACGTTCGCCCAAGCACACCACTAGAGGAAAAATGCAACGTGCGGCGAAGCACACCACTCCAATTGCCATTGCGCAACACGTAGTACAGAGTGAGTAGTACCATGACCTACCTCTACCAAAATCGTAACAACTCGTCGCCTAAACGAAAACGGACACCATCAGCACTTGCACTATGGATAAAGCAAACGCCTGAAGCACCGAGACGCGGCTGGCCAGCAACATCATTTTCACACGGAACGCGAGCACTCATAGCCACCCAAAAGGGTATATAATGAGGCCACCGGCTGTACCTAACATCAATTCAACTCAAGATGTGCAACACCGACGACAACAAGCTAGCGACAACCAGTGGACGCGACAGCATAACACCCAATCCGGGTGCGGAGCCGAAGGAACAGGGACGGCGAACAACTGTCCGAAGGTGCGTAGTACGCCTACGACGCTTAGTGCGCACAGCGCATACACCAAAGCGACGACCGCAAACAGCACAACGGCGGTCAAGGGGATCACCAACCCCGATCCGCCCGATCGCACGGGTGGAGCCGACACCGCGCCAGCAGAACCCGGACGATGAATATATTTACGCACCGATATCGGACTCCGAGATCGGGGATATTGACGACGGATCACAGAGCAGCTACCATTCCGACGGCTACTACGCCCGCCGCCTTGATATCGACGACGAATCCCAATTTAGATACGAAGACGAGGACACCTTACCATGGGAACCCATCGTGAACCCCGACGATGAGATGGTGGTCATCTCATCAGACGAGGACTCCCAATTTAGATCAGAAGACGAGGACACCTTACTATGGGAACCCATCGTAAACCCGACGATGAGATGGTGGTCATCTTATCCGACGAGGACGACGACACGATGCAACAAATAACGACGAGGACGAGGCCATCCTGATATCGTCGGATGAGGAGGACAAAGCCCAGAAAAGCCATGGATCACCGAGGAATACAAGCGAGCTTTCATCGGAGGAGAATGGTTCGAAAATGGAAGGGGAAAAATTAAACTAAGAATAAGAAAAAAAAACAAAAAAAAAAAAAAAATATAATAAATATATTGATACACAAGAAAAAAAAAGGAGGAATACATAAGGAAAAGGGGAAAAACAACAAATACCATTACTTAACAAAAAAAATTTATAGCTAAGAAGTGGAAGGCTTCCACTTACCGAAGAAAGGGGGGAGCGTGAGGAGCCATATAGCTTTGACATGCTATGGGCTATGGGCAGCCCTCCCAACGATTGCAGCAGACGACATTGGATCTTGCGCCACTTCAGCAGATTTCGCCAACGACGAAAACAACTGCAACCAGGCTGTTTCAACGACGTGAACACCTGCAGCCAGCGAGCAGCACATTATGTAAGCAGACCCAGTGGGCCACCGGTGCACGCGGTTCTGATTTCCACCAAGAGCACACGTGCCATACTTCAGCGGACGCTTCCGGATGGATGGAACATGGACACCACCACTTGGCGCTATTGAGAGCGCAAGTGCGCCATCAGCGCATTCCATATCGGACAGCGTGAGAACCAAGTGGGCCGCGGCCAAGTAACCGGTGGTCGCTGCGCTAATTCTAACCTGCGAATTGTGCTGCGATCACAGGAGACCAGGGGAACGCGACTCGGATTTCCACCGAGAGTACACGTGCCTACTTCAGTGGACGCTACCGGATGGATGGGCAACTGACACCATAGCGGATAGCGTGAGACAAAGTGCAGCGATCACAGCAGACCGTGGGAGAACGGAACGACACATCGGGCAGAAGCAACCGCTGCTCGAATTTCATCGATTGCAGCGACACCAGTGGGCAGCAACCTGGAGGCAGGTGACCGTTGCCTTACTCCCAACGAGTGCATCGTCGGCGGAAAAGCGTGAGAAACGCCCAACGAAGCGAGTGCGGCGTCAGCAGGAAAACGTGGGAATCGCCCAAGGAAGCAAGACCACCGACGCGATCTGACCTATAAAAGGGGGCGTCACAGACCACCAAGGGTCAGTGAGTGAAAAGCCAAAGAGCAAGTCAAGTCAGTGCGAACCAACACAAACGGAGTGCGAAACAGTTAGAACGGAGTGCAAAAATCTACAAGCGAGTGCGAAGTCTCGAAATCAGAAACGCCATAATAATAAGTGAAAATTAATAAAACCATTTATACCTAGCCTTAAGTAACGTACGAATAAAACCTTTAGTTAACATATAAAGGATACATGTTATTACTTTATCGCAAACGCAACTAAACTAAATTTGTTGCACGATTTCACAGCTCGAATGAGTTTTAGCCTGCTAAAACTAACCGAACTGAAAGGTTCATTACAACTGGCGCCCAACAGTGGTGGTTGCGATAATTGATAGCACACAGTAATAAATAGTAAAGATATAAACAAAAATGGTTCGCGCCTGGGTATACAACCTCAAGAGGGAGGAAGTGATAAAATATGCCGAAGAATTCGAACTGCCACTTCGCGGGACATTGGATGAGCTGCGTCGACAATTCGGAGAATGGGTGATGGCTAACGAATCCACACCACCATACAGCACTCGACTGCAGGAAATGGCAGCTATGCATACCAGAACTTCACCGGCAAAAGGAGTAGAAAAAGTGGCATAGACAATAAAAGTGCCGAACATAGATCTCGCTTAGTTCAGCATACCAGCAATCAACGCTGCAGCAGCGCGCACACGAGAAGAAAGCCGCACCGTATGGGGAACACCAACACCAAACCCTTCAAGGAGAGGATCCATAAACGCCAACACGGCGACAAATATGTCCCAAGAATACCCGAGAGTAGCGAAACAACTCCGGGAGTGGAATTTTCGCTTCGACGGCACCACTAAGCCGTTCGAATTCTTGGAACAGGTGGAATGGTCAGCCGACACATACGGACTCAACCCGAACCTAATTCCAAGGACCATGCCTGAACTACTCCAGGGAGTGGCACTAAAGTGGTACGTGGTACGTGGTACACCGTGCGAGAGAATGCACAGGTCCTATGCTGGATTACTGTTGAATGTGTGGACGTATCGGAGTTCGAACGTCAATATGTTGTCCGTCGGGAAACGGTCACCGGCATCCGTCACCAAGGAGACTGCAACTGAGATCGGCAACTGTCAGCATAAGTCTACGATCGATACAGGGGCCACAAGTAGTTTTATTAGTGAGAAACTATCCCGTGGACTGTGCAACGTAGGCCGACGATGCGCAACCGAACGGCGAGTCCGCATGGCGCGGATGGTCGAAACAGCGGAATCCGGGAACAAGTCAGAGCAAACATCAGACTCGGAAGCCGTAGCATGGACATAAGTCTACTGGTACTCCCAGGGGTAATAGACGACCTAGTTCTCTTCCCGGTTGGCACACACAATTTCCAGGCTGCCACTTTCTCAGTTCCAGCTCTATGATGTGTCTGTTCCAGACTCGTCCATGTAATCTGATTCTGGGATTCTTCATAATGGCCGTGTAGTAGGGAACTGGGGATTCTAATTTGGGAAGTCGTAAATCTTTTTTTGTGACAGCTTTTGAATCTTAATTGCCTAATTATAGCACTTGATTTATTGCCTTTGGGGTGGGGGGTGACAGGTGTGTGACCTTGGGAAAAAGGTGTGGTTTTTGATCACGTGCTTGACGTTTATGATCAAAGGGTCTTGATTTATGAATGATCCTTTTTTATTGGTCATTCTATGACAGGAAGTCCTATTTTTTATTGGGGGTTGGGGTCAGGTTGAGGATCACTCGCGCACTTGTGTGTGCGTACGTGATTGTGTTTTTTAAGGAGGAGATTGTGAGCAAGGTATGTAACCTGTAACCTGAATGCTCTCTCCCTTTTAACAGTGCACTCTGTTTGAGTGACCCTCCTTATAATCATTTCATACAGACTTCATACATAAGACTATAGATTCCTATTTCTAAGACCTTATTAGTTTTCGAACACTTGAATCGGCAACTCTTTCGTCTTGTTAACAAAACGGTTACCAAAAATAAAAGTTTCTTATTGTGCTAACAAAGTGAAAAAATAAAATGGTAACAAAATTAAAAACATCGTGTTTGTACGACCACAGGGAAAAACAATAATAAGTGTTCGTTTTGTGGTAATAAAGTGCTTCACAAAAAAAAAATATATATATATTTAAAAATGGCCGATAAGAAGATCAACTCCACCAACTCCTTCGAGGGCATCCAATATATTGCCCGGAGTAACTCGGCTCAAGGTCAGAGCCGCCCTAATTATTTTAATCTTTCTACCTATATGGTTAATGACAATGGATTAAATAACATCATCGACAACACTGACTCCACCATCACCAACGACATCATCACCCCCACCACCATCACATTCACCAACGACAACATCACCCCCGCCACCTTCACCGACTTCGCCATCAATCCCGTCACCATCAGCAACTACAACATCAACCACACCACCTTCACCAACTCCAGCAACATCTTCATTAACAACATCACTCCCACCACCACCATTGACAACTCCAGCAGCATCAACAACACCAACTTCGCCATCAACCCCATCACCGCCACCAACTGCAACATCACCCCCACCACCTTCACCAACATCATCAACTCGTCAAGACCATCATCATCGACACAGTCCAAACTCTGTACCGCATGCAATGAGCAAATAACATCATCAAAGTGGAGCGCCCATCTCCGATCAAATACGCATAAGATGCGAGTGTTTAAATGATTTCGAGTGGGTTTAAAAACCGAACTAGCACATTTTCTTATGAGAATAAGAATAAAATCATTGTGGAGCCAGAAGATTCTCTAAGTGAGAATGAATGAATTTAGAGCTCTTTGCAGAGTATATAAAATTCGCTGATGATGAAATGCTGATGACAGTAAAATCACATCAGTCAAATATGTGTGTCATTACAGCATCGAGTGATCTAGAAGAGATCCTCAAATGGATGAATTCCAAGAGAAGGATAGCGGCTGGACGATGAGTCAAATATTATACTGGAGATAAATATTAATAAATATACTCCGCTAGAAGTTTCAAGCTTCATTGAAACGCCGAAAGGGCTGAGCAATAAAAAAGAAATTGTAAATGTCAAAAATAATGACACATTTTGTTTTAAATGGGCGACAATCTCAGCCCTCAAAGCACCAGTAAACAATAAGTCCGCCAGATGTTCTGCTTATTAAATTGATGCCATTGAGAGTGCATCAATAAAAATCAACGAAACACTAACGCTCAACTTTTCAAATTTGGATTTTCCGCTACCTTTGGAGCAAATAAAAATGTTTGAATATCAAAATCAGAACATCGGCATCAATGTTTTTGGTTTTGATGAGCAGACGGGCGCTGTCAACGGCCCATTATATGCAACAATGGTGGAAAAGGAAATCCACATTAGTCTGATGTTGCTGGAGGGTGAAGACCGTGCACATTTTGTATGGATCAAAAATTTGTCAAGGTAATATTTTTTAATAAATATTCTTTATTAAAAACAATTTTTTTTTCATATACATATACATTTATTTTTCATATATATTGACATATTATTTTCATCCCTGGGTTTTGTCTTTTTTTCTTTTTGTCTTCGCCTTGCACATGCAAGCTCATTTAACACACTCTCGATTTAGCTCGCGTCGACTGTGCATGTGCAAGTGAATTACGCGCATAAAAGAAAACATAAAAACATACAAGCGAAACACGCGCATCGCTTTAAACATTAAACAATAAACATATTGTGAATTTAACATTAGCATATGGAGTGGAGTGCAACTCTGCCATGGCCACGGAAAGAGTAAAAAGAATAAAGCTCTGAAAGAAAAAAATTAATAAATGGTGAAATAGTCCGATTTAAATGGACAGTGTCGTGTCATTTTGTCGGCAAAGACGTATACGCGGGT